>PVKV010028070.1:0-25507 GCA_004027835.1 Alouatta palliata | reverse complement strand
TTTTTTTTTTTTTTTTTTTTTTTTTTTTGGAGACGGAGTTTCGCTCTTGTTACCCAGGCTGGAGTGCAATGGTGCAATCTCGGCTCACCGCAACCTCTGCCTCCTGGGTTCAAGCAATTCTCCTGCCTCAGCCTCCCGAGTAGCTGGGACTACAGGCACCTGCCACCATGCCCAGCTAATTTTTTTTGTATTTTTAGTAGAGACGGGGTTTCACCATGTTGACCAGGATGGTCTCGATCTCTTGACCTCGTGATCCACCCGCCTCGGCCTCCCAAAGTGCTGGGATTACAGGCGTGAGCCACCGCGCCCGGCCGCCTCTTGTGTGTTTTAAAGGGCACAGCTTAAATTACTGTTCTCCATGAGCCTTCCTCTTCCCTGCCCATTCTGAGGCCCTGGAGAGTGTGGGGAAGGTGCAAGTATTAAAGGTGTTTCCACCTGGCACTCTCGACTCTTTCGGAATCTCTTGATTCAGTCAGTCTTGATGGTAGAGGATTTGATTATTCTTTTTTTTTTGAGACAGTCTCACTCTGTTGTCCAAGCTGGAGTGTACTGGTGTGATCTCAGATCACTGCAACCTCCATCTCCTGGGTTCAAGCCTCAGCCTCCCAAGTAGCTAGGATTACAGGTGCCCACCACCGCCCCTGGCTAATTTTTGTATTTTTAGTAGAGATGGGGTTTCACCATGTTAGCCAGGCTGGTCTCAAACTCCTGACCTCAGGTGATACCCCACCTTGGCCTCCCAAAGTGCTGAGATTACAGGCCTGAGCCAGCCACCTGGCCCAGCCCACAAATCAGTTCTAATCATAATGAGCTTCTAATCCAACAGTTTGGTATTTTCACTTTTCAATGTAATCCCAAGGGACACCTGAATCCCAGCACTAAAGATGAGCACTTCCCCTGAATTTATACCCTGATGCCCCTCGTTGCTTTTGTACTTTTTTTTTTTTTTTGAGACAGAGTCTCCCTCTTGTGTAAGCTGGAGTGCAGTGGCATGATCTCAACCCACTGCAGCCTCCCCCTCCCAGGTTCAAGTGATTGTCGTGCCTCAGCCTCCCAAGAGCCTCCTGAGAAGCTGGCATTACAGGTGTGTGCCACCACACCAGGCTAATTTTTGTATTTTTAGTAGGGACAGGGTTTCACCATGTTGGCCAGGCTGGTCTCGAACTCCTGACCTCGTGATCCGCCCACCTCGGCCTCCCAAAATGTTGGGATTACAGGCGTGAGCCACCACCCCTGGCTGCTTTTGTATTGTTTCTTGTAGTTGATGGCACCCACACAGTTCTCACAAGTACTCTGGGGTGGAGTACCTACCTCCTCACCACACTGAGTCAGTCACACACAGCTCCCTCCCCCAGTGGAGAGCTCAATATGGGGTACTTACCATCTTGTCTCTCAGTAGGTTCATGAGACTGAAAAGGAAAATATTTAATGTTTTTAATCTATTAGATCAGAACCTATTCGAAAGAAGAAGAAGGTAGATCCTAAAAAAGACCAAGCAGTAAAGGACCGCTTGAAAAGGAGGATCCGAAAACTGGAAAAGGCTAGTCAAGAGCTAATTCCTATTGAAGATTTTATTACCCCTGTAAAGTTCTTGGATAAAGCAAGGTAAGGATCCTTCTCTAGGGACGAAGTCCTCAGGGCAAAGGAGTTCCATCAGCTTCAGGTAGTTGTGTCTGTAGTTCACACCTGTGATAGTAATGGGTCAGTAGGCTTGAGCTGCCTAGGCCCTGATGAGTTCTTGCTCCTTTTGGGAGCAGGAGAAAGCATTCTTGGGTGGTACTTTAAATGGCTCTAGGTGAGAAAGAACTTAAGACAACTGATCATCCAGGCCAGATGCTTAAGCACTGCTCTGGAGTTCATGTCACTGTCATGCATGAGGAGTCTTGACTTGTTTCTGATCCCTTGGTCCTTGAGTCTGAAGCTCTCACCTCATCCTGACAGAAAACCCTTGGCCTCTTGTTTTATCATGCAGATACCTTTAGTTGGTGTTTGTTGGGATTGGACTGTGTTCAGGGTTAGCAGCTCCTGCTGCCCTTTTGTAAGCAGTGTACACCATCTATAAAGGGGCAGGTGTCAAAGTCACGTCTCACCGAAGGTGGTACTTGCCTGGGGCAGAGGAAGTGCTACCATAGTCTGCTCAGACCATCTGTTCTTCTGACAGAAAGCAGATGACCTTGGTTCCCAGCATCAGTTGCAGCTGCAGCCACATTCAACATTCCATTTCTGAATTTGTTCCAAACTTGTTTTATTTCCTAAGTCCAGTCTGTGTCTGGCAATGGGGATACTTGTGTCAGCTGCAGTCACAGACTTCCATGCCAGTGAGGTTGGTAACCCTGAGCTTCTTTGCAGACAGAGGCCTCAGGTGGAGCTCTCCTTTGAGGAGACTGAGCGGAGAGCTCTGCTTCTGAAGAAGTGGTCCTTGTACAAGCAGCAAGAGCATGAGATGGAGAGGGACACCATCAGGGCCATGCTAGAAGCCCAGCAGGAAGCTCTGGAGGAACTACGACTTGAGTCCCCGAAGCTCCATGCTGAGGCCATCAAGCGGGATTCCAACCTGTTCCCCTTTGAGAGGGAAGGGCCACATTACACACCACCGATCCCTAACTACCAGCCCCCTGAAGGCAGGTACAGTGACATCACCAAGGTGTACGCACAAGTGGAGTTTAAGAGATAGACTTGCAGGCAGCCATCCTTAACATGCTGCCCCTGAGAGTAGGAATGACCAGGGTTCAAGTCTGCTTTCCACAGAATCAGGCACGCTGTCAATAAATACTGGTTTAATCAAAATGCTCCTTTGTCTTGTGTCAGAATTATTTATTTATTTATTTATTGTATTTATTTATTTTTTTGAGACAGAGCCTTCCACTGTTGCCCGGGCTGGAGTGCAGTGACTCCAGTCTCAGCTCACTGCAAACAACTCTGCCTCTCTGGTTCAAGCGGTTTTCCTGCGTCAGCCTCCCAAGTAGCTGGGATAACAGGCGCGCACCACCACATATGGCTAATTTTTGTATTTTTAGTAGAGACAGGGTTTTGCCATGTTGGCCAGGCTGGTCTTGAACTCCTGACCTCAAGTGATCCACCTGCCTTGGCCTCCCAAAGCAGTGGGATTACAGGCATCAGCCACCAAGCCCGGCCAGAATTAACAGTAATTCACCTGAGATGGATTGGGGTGACAGATGCTATCCCTCACCAGGTAATGGGAACAGGATGACAAAGACATCAACTGCCGCTCTCAAATGGGAGGCAAGATAGTGAAACCCTGTCTCAACTAAAAATACAAAAAAAATTAGCCAGGTGTGGTGGTGTGTGCCTGTAGTCCCAGCTACACGGAGGCTGAGGCAGGAGAATTGTGTGAACCTGGGAGGCAGAGGTTGCAGTGAGCTGAGATTGCGCCATTGCACTCCCATTGCACTCCAGCCCAGGCAACAGAGTGAGACTCCGTCTCATAAAAAGGAAGATCCCAAAGGTACAGTGAAAATACCACCAACAGGAGTCACAGTTAACAGAGGAATGTTGGGAAAGGATGTGCAGGACACTGCCAGCTAGAAAGGTGTGCAGAGAAGCAGGGCCTTCCCGGTGGGACAGGCTGAAGAGCCACCTTTGTGTTTTCAGCTGGAGTTGTGGGGAGGCAGAAGAGAGTGAAGCAAGACAAGGACATACTAGTTAACGAAGATGCCGTGGCCCCCAAGAGGGTGTGAAGCCTGGCTGGGGCAGCAGACTGTCTCAAATGCTTAGTCTGAAATGGTGAATGTATTAATCTGCTCATGCTGCCATTACAAAGTACCATAAAAAGTGTGGCTTAAACAACAGAAATTATTTTCTCACAATTCTGAGGGCTAGAACTCCTCAGACCAGGGTACCAGCAGGCTTGCTTTCTGAGCCTTTCCCCTTGGCTTGCAGATGGCTGCCATTTTCTTCACATGGTCATCCCACAGTCCGTGCTAATTTTTTACACAGACACCTGTTATACTGCAATAGGGCTCACCTAATGACCTCCTTATAACTCAGCTGTCTCTAACGATGCTACCTCCAAATAGTCACATTCTGAGGTATGGGGTGGGGGGAGTGGGAGGGCATACAGATAGGACCTCAGCATAGGAACTGTAGGGGACACAATTCAGCCCGTCGCAGTACAGGCCCAGTGTATGAATACAGCCATTTTCCCCAGTGGGTTGGATCATAGCCTCAGAAAGTGTTCTTTTTTTTCCTTTTTTTTCGAGATGGAGTCTCACTCTGTTGCCCAGGCTGAAGTGCAGTGGCGTGATCTCTGCTGCTCACTGCAACCTCTGCCTCCCGGGTTCAAGTGATTCTCCTGCCTCAGCCTCCTGAGTAGCTGGGATTACAGGCCCCAGCCATCAAGCCTGGCTAATTTTTTTGTAATTTTAGTAGAGATGGAGTTTTACCATGTTGGCCAGGCTACTCTCAAACTCCTGACCTCAGGTGATCCACCCGCCTCGGCCTCCCAAAGTGCTGGGATTACAGGCGTGAGCCACCGCGCCTGGCCAAGAATTTGTTTTTAACCATCTTAGTGCAGGTAAACCAGGGAAGAAGTGAGGTTGTTTTCCTACTGTGTGGTTCACTTTTTTCCCTTGTTTTTAAATTGTGGTAAAATACACATAAAATTTACCATCTTCATCCTTTTTAACCGTATGGCTCAGTGGTATCGAGGACATTCATACAACAGACCACCATCCATCTCCAGAACTCTTCACTGCAAAATTCAAACGCTACCCATTAAACTGTAATTCCCTATTCCCCTCTTCCCTCAACCCCTGGCAACCAACATGCTGCCTTTTCTGTGATTTTAACTATTCTTATACCTCACAGAAGTGGAATCATAGTGTTTGTCTTGTAATTTGCTTATTTCACTGAGCATAATGTTCTCAAGGTTCATCCATGTTACAGCATGTGTCAGATTTCCTTCCTTTTTATGGCTGAATTAATGTCCACTGAATGTATGCCACATTTTCCTTACCCATCTGTTGATGGGTTACCTTCTGTGTTTTACTATTGTGAATAATGCTGCTATGAACACAGGAATACAAATATCTCTTTAAGACTCTTTCTTTTAGATACATACCCAGAAGTGGATCATATGTATCCAGATACATACTGCTGGATCATATGATGATTCTATTTTTAATTTTTTGAGAACGTGCCCTACAGCTTTCCGTGGCAGCTGTACCATTATACATTCCTACCAACAGTAAACAGGGATTCCAATTTTTCTTTTTTTTGGAGTCGGAGTTTTGCTCTGTTGCCCAGGCTGGAGTGCAGTGGCATGACCTTGGCTCACTGCAACCACAGCCTCCTGAGTTCCAGCAGTTCTCCTGCCTCAGCCTCCAGAGCTGGGAATACAGGTGTGTGCTACCATGCCCAGCTAATTTTGTTTGTATTTTTAGTAAAGATGGGTTTTCACCATGTTGGCCAGGCTGGTCTAGAACTCCTCACCTCAGGTGATCCGCAGGCCTTGGCCTCCCAAAGTGCTGGGATTACAGGTGTGAACCACCGTACCCAGCCAAGGTTCCAATTTTTCTACATCCTTATCACACTCTTTTAAAAAAATAGTAGCCATCTTAATAGGTGTGAGGTGGTATCTCATTGTAGTTTTGACTTGCATTTCCCTAATGGTCAGTGATGTATCTTTCTGTGTGCTTTTTGGCCATTTGTATGTCTAATCAAGTCTTTGCCCTTTATATATATATATATATATATATATATATATATTTTTTTTTTTTTTTAGATGGAGTTTCATTCTTGTTGCCTAGACTGGAATGCAATGGCCCAGTCTCAGCTCACTGCAACCTTTGCCCCTGGGTTCAAGTGATTCTCCTGCCTCAGCCTTCCAAGTAGCTGGGATTACAGGCACCTGTCACCACATCCGGCTAATTTTTTGTATTTTTAGTAGAAACAGGGTTTCACTACCTTGGCCAGGCTGGTCTTCAACTCCTGACCTCGTGATCCACCGTGCCTGTTTTTTCTTCTTTCTTTTTTTTTTTTTTTTTAAGACATAGAGTCTCTCTGTTACCCAGGCTGGATGGAGTGCATGGTGCAATTTCGGCTCACTGCAACCTCCACCTCCCAGGTCCAAACAATTCTCCTGCCTCAGCCTCCCAAGTAGCTGGGATTATAGGTGCATGCCACCACACCTGGCTAATTTTTATATTTTTAGTAGAGACAAGGTTTCACCATGTTGGCCAGGCGAGTCTCAAACTCCTGACCTCAGGTGATCCACCCACCTCAGCCTCCCAAAGTGCTGGGATTACAGGCCTAAGCCACCGTGCCTGGCCCCTTGCCTATTTTCAATTTTTTTTTTTCTCATTGAGTTTTAGGAGTTCTCTATACTTCCATTAATCCCTTATAAGATATATGATTTGCAAATATTTTCTCCCATTCTGAGGATTGCCTTTTTATTCTGTCGGTAAGTGTCTTTTTTTTTTTTTTTAAGAGATAAGATCTTGCTGTGTCACCCAGGCTAGAGTATAGTCATGCAATCATAGCTCACTGTAACCTCAAACTCCTGGGCTTAAGCAATCTTCCTACATCAGCCTCCTGAGTAGCTAGGACTACAGTTAAGCATGCCCCAGCTACCTTTCTGTTTTTAAAAAACTTCTAGAGACAGGGTCTTGCTATGTTGTCCAAGCTGGTGTTGAACTCCTGGTCTCAAGCAATTCCCTTGTGTCAGCCTCCCGAAATGCTGGAATTACAGATATGAACCATAGTGACTTGCCTGATAAATGTCTTTTTAAAAAATTTCTTTCTAGAAGAAATGGAGACAGGATTTTACTATGTTGCCCAGGCTGGTCTTGAACTCCTAGGCTCAAGTGATCCCTCCACCTGAGCCTCCCAAAGTGCTGGGATTACAGGCATGAGCCACCACACCCAGCCAATAGTGTCTTTTTATGTGAAATTTAGTGCCTTTAATTTTCATGAAGACCAATTTGCCTATTTTTTTATTTTAATGTTGATGACTTTGGTGTCATATCCAAGAAGCCGCTACCAAATCCAATGTTGTGAATATATTCCCTATATTTAATTTTAAGCTCTTAATTTAGGTCAATATTAACTTTTGTGTATGATTTTTGGTAAGGTTCCAGCTTCACTCTTGTGGATATCCAGTTTCCAGGCACCAACCATTTGTTGAAAAGACTGTCCTTTCCATAGCCTGGCTGATCCTCTCGCCTCAGCCTCTCAAGTAGCTGGGACTACAGGTGTGGGCCACCACACCCTACTTTTTAAAAACACTTTTTTGTTTTAAAAACTCTTTATCAGTCCCAGATAAAGATGTTGCCTAAGGAGTCTAAGTCCTTTGGTCCCACCTGAGCCAAATGCTGAATGGAACCACTTTTCATGACCTCCACTGCTGCCTGAGGTCCAAGTCATTGCCATTTTTTGCCCATTCTACTGCAGTGGCCCACCGATCCGTCCACACTGGGTATAGCCATCCCACCCCTTCTCTGCATCAGGTTCCTCAGCCTTTGTGGGTCCCTTTCTCCACCTGACAGGAGTTGAGCCTCTTCATCTGGGTCTGGGCTCAGACACAGGCCTTCCTCACCTCCCTGCCCAAGGTAAGTGTCCAGCACAAGTACTTGATAGCAGTGTTTTTTGAGACAGAGTCTCACTCTGTCGCCCAGGCTGGAGTGCAGTGGCACAACCTTGGCTTGCTGCAACCTCTGCCTCCTGGGTTCAAGTGATTCTCCTGCTTCAGCCTCCCAAACAGCTGGGACTACAGGTGCGTGCCACCACACCTGGCTAATTTTTTGTATTTTTAGTAGAGATGGAGTTTCACCATGTTAGCCAGGATGGTCTTGATCTCCTAAACTCATAATCTGCCCGCCTCAGCCTGCCAAAGTGCTGGGATTACAGGTGTGAGCCACCGCGCCCAGCCAACAGCAGTCCTTTTTAAAACAGTAAGTTTCATCCATTAGGTCGTAAAATCAGTTCAGTGGGTCATAGCCGACAGTTTGTTTTCAACTTTTTATTTTGAAGTAATTAAAGATTCACAGGAGGTTGCGTAAGAGGTCATCCAGGGAGGTCCCGCATACCCTTGCCCCAGTCTCCCCCAATGTTAGCACCTTACAGTGTCAGGACCCAGAAACTTGACATTGGCACAGTCTACAGGTCATATTCAATTTCCCCAGCTATACCTGCACTCCCTTGCATACCTAAGTCTACACAATTTTAACTTCATGTGTAGCCCTGTGTAACCGCCAGTTGCACAGATGGTTTTTAACACCACAGGACTCCCTCGTGTGATCCGCCCCCCACCATCCCTAACCTAACCCAGATAACCTTTGTTTTCCATCTCTATGATTACATTTCAGCAATGTTACATAAATGGAATCATGCTACGTGTATGTTTTCAAGATTGGCTTTTACTCTGAATAATTTCCTTGAGTTTCATCTGAGTTGCTATGTGTATAGCAGTTACTGAAAATGGCACTATATCACATACAGTATGGACATATATTGTTTTGTATTTCAACAATAAACTGTACATAACAGTCTATGCCAGATAATGTAAAATATTTATTATTTCTGTGGGGTTTTATCAAAAACATTTATTTTTATTTTTAAAATATTTATTTATTTAGAGATATGTTGCTCTGTTGCCCAGGCTGGAGTGCAGTGGCACGATCATAGCTGACTGCAATCTCAAACTCCTATCCTCAAGTGATCCTTCTGGCTTCAGCCTCCCAAGTAGCTGAGATTACAGGTGTGAGCCACCACGCCTAGCTCCTGTCTAAAAAGTTCGAAAGAGACTGCTCTTACTACAGTATTCATTTTCTTCATAACACCACCATAAAAAAAATTATTCAAACTGCTGCAGAAATGATCACCATTTTATTTTTACTTATTTTGAGACAGGATATCACTGTGTCACCCAGGCTGGAATGCACTGGCACAATCATGGCTCACTGCAGCCTCAAACTCCTGGGCTCAAGTGATCCTCCAGCCTCAGCCTCTCAAGTAGCTGGAACTACAAATGCATGTATTTTTTGTAGAGATGAGGTCTTGCTATGCTGCCCAGGCTGGTCTCAAATTCCTGAGCTGAAGCAGTCCTCCCACCTCAGCCTCTCAAAGTGCTGGGATAACAGCCGTGAGCCACCACACCCAGCCACCATTTAAAATTCCTATTTATCGATGTTTAATGCCTGTCTTTCCCCCAAACTACAACACAAACTCTTTGAAGACTACTTGTCTATTTGAAAACTGTGGTCTGTTAAGCCTCAAACCCTGTCCAACATGTGGACACTCAAATGTTGTGAAGGAATTGACACAGGAACAAATGCAGGAACATCCTGTCCAGGGAGATTATTTGTTGATGCGGAACTTGAGGAGTGAAGAAAGGCAAAATAATATGACAGTCGCACTACAGAGGCAGGACTTAATGCTTTCTAACACAGCATGCAGCCACACACTGTATACCTTGCTAAACAAGCAGGTGGCAGGGAGCACGGCTGTACTGAGGGGAGGCCCCTCATGGGCTGGGGTGCTGGCTGGCATGCCCAGGCCTTTGCTGCACTCTCCAGCCTTGCCCCAGGAACCTGAAGGTAGCTGCTGCAATCCCAGGCATCACATGCAGACTGCAAATTCATTTATTTATTTTGAGATGAAGACTCACTCTGTTGAACAAGCTGGAGTGCACTGGCATGATCTCAGCTCACTGCAACCTCTGCCTCTTGGGTTCAAATGATTCTCGTGTCTTAGCCTCCCGAGTAGCTGGGATTACAGGTGGGTGTCACCATACCCAGCTAATCTTTGTATATTTAGTAGAGGTGGAGTTTCCCCATGTTGGCCAGGCTGGTCTCGAACTCCTGACCTCAAGTGATCCACCCACCTCGGACTCCTAAAGTGCTGGGATTACCGCAGACTGCAAATTCAGATGCCCCTTCCCTGTGTTTAAGAGTGAGAAAAACCTTGTAGATCTCTAGCAGTCTTCCTCTCTTCCCTCACTGGCTGGAAATGCTCATTAATAAACTAGCCACAGCCAGGCTGGAGGCACCCTGGTTGCCTTTGACACATCAATATTCCCCTGATGATCGGGGAATGCTGGCTCCTCTTTAGATGCTCCTGCTCTTGGGATCCCATGAGCACCCCCTACCCACCACCACCGTTTGCAGACACAGAAAGGGGCTCTTAGGGAGCACAGGAGAAAACACACTCAAGCAGGGAAATACTATTCTTTAATGGACACCCTTCTGAAGGGATCGATTATTCTGCCCCGAAGAACAAATTAAAAGATGTTCAACTTGCTGCCTGTGTCCAGGAAGAGAGCAGGGAGGGTGCTGGGCACGGAGCCAGCCTAGCCCTCAGCATCACACAACAGGGCCTGCTGAGCATGCAAAACCATTCTTAGCAATAAAGAGACTTCTTTGAGAAACAGTGTTTTTGGTGGTTCATACATTTTAAAACACCTACAAGAGCGTAAACAAATTTACAGAATTCTAAAACTGTCCAGGTACAACACTGTTATATATGAAATCTAACAAATGTGAATTTAATTTTCAGCTTCTATTTGAAATCAAATGAAACGGCTTTTTATACCTTAACCAGCGGGGAAACTTTGAGGGAAGGAGTCCTTAATTCCATGTCTTGGGCTTGGATTTCTTAAGCTGAGTCCACAAGCCCTCTTCATGCAAGGTTGTGTGTTCTGTAGCTGTGTGCCATTTCTTAAAAACCAGGGTCTCCAGGGGCTGACCTCGGAGCTGAAGAAGAGAAGCCTGCTGGCCGGAGCACAGGGTGAGCACTCACAATGCTCACCAAATCAGGACGTGGCAGGCGGTTTCCCAAGGACTAGCAAAGGCATTCACAGCGGCACAACTGTTTAGCTACCTCATTATGACCCACCTGTGCAGGGCTACCCTTCAGGAGTCTACCTGAGAACCCCAGACCTCAGGACCGCCATCTCCTAGGCTACTGTGCCCAGCCTGACCTGGCTGCTCACAGGTACTTGCCATAATGCTTGGCCTCCTGGAAGCTCTGGAGGAGGACACTTGTCCAGCAGAGCATCGCAGTGTCAGGGCGCCCCGCATGCAGGTAAGGGGTGGGCAAGTAGGGCTAGCAACGTCCTGCTCCATGTTCGAAGCCCAGCAAGAGCTCACAGCGAGCCACTACACTGTGTAGGCTAGTCACAGTCCCCAGGGCTGTGCAACAGCAACTTGAAACAGACCGAGGGAGGAAGCTGCACAGGCCAATGGCAGGGGTGCTTGTCACTCATCCTTCTCCTGCGGCAGAGGGAGATGCCAGTCTGCAGGGGGGCTCTGCCTCAGGGCCCACACCAGGATGTGCTTCCGTGCAGCCTGGACTCGTGCCCGCTCGCTCTCACAGAGGGATCGCTGTGCAAATGAGACTCTAGTCACTCCCCAAGGCTCCAAGCACCCTCAAGACCCCTGCACCTCCCTTCTCATCACCCTCTGAAACACAGTTGGACAGGCAGGGGCCTATAGTACACACCACTCTGCAGCTCAGCTGCTTCTACCTATTATACCTCGGTGATTGTTCCATATTAGCACACAGAGATCAGATCATTTTTTTTCTCACAAGCTACTGTTATAAAACTACTGAACAGATCATCATAATCTGAGGAATATTAAAATATCTTCTTCCGGGCCTCAGGGCTCAATGGCTTCGGTTGACCTCGTGAGTTTGGGGCAGACTCACCTGCTGAAAATAAGCCTGGGAGTGCTGAGTGGAGGGGAGAGAGGAGTCTGAAAGAGCAGCTGTGGGGAGCTGCAGGGAGGAGTATGGTAAGAAAGAAGGGAGGAAGACAGGGAAGAAATACATGCCCAGGGTACCCTGGAAGGGTGGGAACAGACAGACCGTCCACCTGAGTGGTACCACAAGTGCCACTGAACCCATCAGCTTCTCTCGGTTACTGTCTCCTAATACAGACACAGGGCAGTGTATCACAACACGAGTGACCTTTGCTGTGGGCCCTTGGTAAGTATCAGGTGCTATGTGAGCCTCTTTATACAGATAATTTAATCTGTCTACGTGTCTGTCTTTGTTCAAGCTCTGTTGCCTCAAATAAAATATTTTGATCTTGTCTAGAAAGATATCAGAAATATAGCACAGAATATGAAAGATTCCCAAACGTCCATTCCCAGTGTGGCAGTTAACAGCTTCCCTTTCTGGTCCAAATTTTAGAGCTAACTAACGTTACCCTAATGATGGGACAATCTTCTGCCGGCTAGTCTACTTCCTACTTTTTTCACCCAACAATGCACTGTGGGCACCTTTCCATACCCAGCTAGATGACTGACCATTCTTTTCAAAGGCTATCCAGTATTTCACTTGGTGGAAACAGCTATTTGATCAAATGTCTGTTAGTGAAATTTAGGTTGCTTTCAGCTTTTGCAGTATCAAAAACAAAATGAGCATTCTGAACTTTTAACTACACTGTTATCCAATTACTTCCCTAAGATAAAGTTCCAGAAGTAAAACTTAGGGGTCAAAGTTATGCATCTGACATTTAGATAATCAGAACACCTGATACTCCCACCAACACTGCATAACTACCCAGAATTCTTCAAACCCCTATCAACACCTCCGAATTTCTGCTGGGCAAAACCTGCTCTTACTGTCATTTAGACTTATACATCTGACACCTGCCATTTGTTTCTTTTCTTTCTTTTTTTTTTTTTTTTTTTTGAGATGGAGCTTTACTCTGTCACCCAGGCTAGAATGCAGTGGTGCCATGTTGGCTTATTAAATCCTCCACCTCCCAGGTTCAAGCAATTCTCCTGTCTCAGCCTGTCAAGTAGCTAGGATTACAGGTGTGCACCACCACGCCTGGCTAATTTTCATATTTTTAGTAGAGATGAGGTTTTGCGATGTTGCCAGGATGGTCTTGAACTCCTCACCTCAGGAAATCTGCCCACCTTGGCCTCCCAAAGTGCTAGGATTAGAGGTGTGAGCCACCATGTCCAGGCTTTTTAATCTTTTTTTTATTATTTTTATAAAGATGGAGTCTCACCATGTTGCCCATGGCTGGTCTCAAACTCCTGGGCTCAGGCGATCCTCTTGCCTTGGCCTCCTAAAGTGCTGCGATTACAGGTGCCCACCACCATGCCCAGCTGGCTTTCTTTTTTAATGAATTGCTTCTTTGTGTTCTTTGCCCATTTTTCCATTCTGAAATAATCCCTATATTTCGCATTGATATGTAAGAGCTCTTTATATACACATGCACATAAATATACATTAAATATATCAATCTCGTGCTATATAGGCTGTGAGCTTTCTCCCATTTTTTTGGCCTTCACATATTATGGAATAGTCATCACTTTCTTTTATACAGCAGTCTGCTTTCTACGTCAGTTTCTCTCTTTCAGATCACTGCATACACTTAACAATGCCAAAGTGTTAATCAGTCCTGTTGATTCTGATTCTTGGCACTCCGCATGAGCCTGGCACCTTTTGGCTGGCTTCTCTCCATTTTCTCTCCCACAAGGGGTCCACAGCACTGTGTTCTAGAGTGTGGGTGCCAGGAGGGCAGAGACTCTTCTTATCACTCATGCATCTCCAAAAGCACCCAATGTAGTACATATTTGCTGGACTAATAAACAACTAGCACTACCTCCTTACCGGTCTCTCTGCCCCTGTAATACACTCTCTACACCCTAGCAAACAGAACTTTTTTTTTTTTTTTTCTGAGACAGGTCTCCCTCTGTTGCCCAGGCTGGTGTGCAGTGGTACCACCATAGCTCACTGCAGCTTTGAACACTTGGTCTTAGGCGATCCTCCCGCCTCACCCCCAAGTATCTGGGACCACAGGTGCATGCCACCACACTTTGCTAACAGACTGATCTTTTGAAGATATAAATCAAATTATGCTTCCCAGCACACTTTAAACTCCCTATCAAGGCCCATCAGGTCCCTGGGATATCGTTCTTCAACAATCCACCCGCCCTCTGCTCCAGGAACCCAGGCCTTCTCTGTTTCTCAGCGTGTCTACCGGGGCTGGATGAAGGATGGCTCCTGGTCACACAGGACTCAACGACATCGACTCCTGCGTAGGCCAGCTAACGACCCTAACATAGGACGGTTGCCCTCTTCCCTCTCTAAACCGCTACACCCTCCTCACAGGCCTCCTTAGCGCCCTCTGAACGTCCTGCTGATGTGCTAATTTACACAATCTCTCAACAGAAAGGAAGCAGGAGGGTAGGGACCCCGACAGTCCTAGGCGCGGTGGCGGAGCCTGGGGCGTGGAGGGGTGGGGAAGGCTGGGCCCTGCAAGGCGCTCCCGAGCGCCGCCCCGCTCCCTCCCGGCGCACCTGGGCCTCCGCGCTCCGGCGCTCCTCCCAGTCGCGGCAGCTGGCCAGGTCGCGGCGCCACTGTTCGCAGGCGGGCCGCTCGCCGTGGACGTAGTAGTGGTGCAGGAAGTGCCTGGCGCTGCGGCAGAGCTTCCACTCGGCGCGGTAGGCCTCGCAGGCGCGCGGCGGCTGCGGCAAGAGGCGACACCTGAGCTGGACCCACGCCCCGAGCCTGCCCCGTTCCCTCCCTCCGGAAAGCCCCGGGGCTCCCCGGCTCCCAGCGCACTGACCTGCCAACTGCTGCAGTCTGCCATGTCTGGGAGACCCGCGCGCCAAGCCCGCCCCCTCAGTCCGCCAGCCAATGAGGAATGAAGAAAGCGGCAATGGTGTTCAACTGACAGAACTAATGACACCGACGTGTTCAATTACATCCTCGCCCCGCCTCTTCGAGAAGCGCCGACACACAGGACGAGCAGCCAATAGCAACAGAGGGCGGCTGCGGCGCGCGTAGGGCAGGGTAGCAGGTTAAGTCCGAGGATAGGCCTGACGCGGGGCCTGCGGGGCCAACGCGACCGCAGCCATTCAACCCAGGCCAGGCGGGCATCCTGGGCCGCGCAGCCACCTCCACAACCTCACGGCTCTGGCCAGTTCTTTTCAGCAGCTTTATGAGATTTTTTTCAAATTTCAACAATCCGGTTTATTTTCAAAAGTACATACGGAGCATCAAGTCGGGGCAGCGAACCTTCTCCCAGGTCTACAGCTCACCTTAGCGACCGGCCACTCAGGATGGAGGTGAACTCGAAAAGTAACCGAGGTTGGTTGGGCATGACGTGTGTTGGGGCAGTGGTAGGTCTAGGGCTGTATACCCTCCCCAGGGAACGCAGGCTTGAAGTGGAGGCTGAGATCGGAGCTCGGGCTATGGCCCGTCAAAGGCGATGTGTAGCACGGGTGAGCGGGGCAGGAGTGGCTTGGATATCTATAAGGCTGTCTTCTAAGGCTGCAGGAGACATGGAACATTTACCTTATTTGTTTTTCCAGACAGGGTCTTGCCGTGTCACTCAGGCTGACCTGCAGTGGCATGGCGCCATCATGGCTCACTGCAACCTTGAACTCCTGGACTCCAAATATCTGGGACCACAAGCATGCACCGCCTCACTAGGCTAATTTAATTTTTTTTTTGGTAAAGATGGGGTCTTGCTGAGTTACCCAGGCTAGTTTGGCCTCAAGTGATCCTCTCACTCTGGCCTCTCAAAGTGCTAGGATTAGCACCCGCCTGGCTTGAACATTTATAAAAAGCAATGCGCAAGAGGCACCAAAGGCAAGAGGAGGCTGGTGGGCTTGGAGAAACGCCCTGCAATATCTATGCGGAGTTCTCCCATTTCACTGATACAAATCTCTACTGAGGAACGCATTGCTGGGCCCCGCAGGAATGACACTGGGACAGACTCCCTGGAGGTGGATCAGAAAGCTGCGGTTTTACCAGGGGTCCTGCTGTTGAGGCAGCTGGCTCAAGGACCAAGCCCAAAGACATTGAGAGGAAGGCTGCAGGCCAGGGTGCAGGAGTAATGACCAGGATCAGGGTACCAGCGGGCCCCACTGTGTCATTAAAAAGCCCTGCAATGGAATCCATCCTGGTCCAGGCAGGGGAGCGTGTCTCCAGCAAAGGACCGGGCGTTTCACTGCATATGCAGCAGGTGTTCCTTAGTGAAGACAGAAACCCAGAGCCAGAGTACTGTAACATTCTTCATTACATGTAAAATGACAAGTTTGTTAGCTGATGTGATCCTGCAAATGAATCTACCCACCAAGGAGCGTTTCTCCCTCTGCTGGTAAAACTGACACCTTGTCACTAGAAGGTCAGGTAAGTCCCCACAGTGCTCACACCTTCCAAAACCACACCTATTTCCAGTGATGATGGCTTGTGCCACAGGCCAAGTCCTGAACATCATGACGTTCAGACACTCTTCACTGAAAACATGTAGACAGACCCTGGGGCCACCATCCTCTCCTCTCTGGAGTGTTGGAGGAGCCCTGACCAGAACAGGATCCCCATGCCTACAATCAGGGTGAGCCCTGGCTTATGAGGGATCCTGCTGAGCTTGGCCATTGCCACCTATGGATCAGGCAGCCTTGTTTCTTCCTACTTTCTCCAGGAGACGAGAAAACTTTTCTAATGGTGAGATGGAACACGGGGCACCTGCCAACAGGCCTTCCTTCAGTCCTGGTCAGAGGCCCAATCACCAGTCTGTCTTAGTACCTAATCAAACATTTAGATTTGGGCTTTAGATACTGCCTGGTTTTTTTTTTCTTTAAAAAAAAATTTTTTTTTCAACAAAGATGGGGTTTCACCATGATGGCCAGGCTGGTCTTGAACTCCTGACCTCAGGTGATCCACCCACCTTGGCCTCCCAAAGTGCTAGGATTACAGGCGTGAGCCACTGCGCCCAGCGATATTGCCTGTTTTTACTTGAAATTATTGACTTAGAATTATTCTCAATGGGGCCAGGCACAGTGGCTCATGGGAACAAATTTAAAATAAGCAGATTAGCATGTCAAAAGATCTCACGTTATAGAAAGTGAAGATCTAAGACCAAATAAATACTGATCAAAAATACAGACAGGCCAGCAGAAGCTTGGATGATTTAATAAATTTAAATTGGGAGTGGGGGAGTAAGATAGAAGGAAAAAGAGGAACATCTCTTTAGCATTTGTTCATTCTAACATTCACATGTTTGCTTCTCCATGGAATTGTTTCACTAGGAACAGGTTCACTAAGGAGCCACTTATGTCCATATGAAATAAGAATAAAAGTGCAAACTTTCAGATCAAGTTCTTCTGAGGAGTGGTGCTTTTGAAAAAAATATGTAAAATAAAAATAGAAACATTCTTTGTCAAATACTTAAATTGCAGTCACAGTAGTGGGACAGCCACTATTTATAGAACACATGTCTGTTTAAACCCTTTTTTAGGCCAAAGACTGACACTTATGCAACTGACCTAGGAAAAGAAAAGATAAGTGAAGAAAGAGAAAGAACACTTCATGTTAGACAATTCAGTCACCTCCACTGGTTTTGACAGAATTAGGGACTCAGAATTGCTCCTACTAAGACAGTGGGAGCCCCCCTCAAGCTGAAAACATGAAGAGGTAAGGAGGCAGCTGCCTACAGGCCCTCAGGTACAGCTCTTTCTTTTTCCCCAAATCAAGCATACAACTACAAAGTCCCGCTGCTCCACTTCCAAGTCAAACTTGGTAATTCTTTGGTAACTCTATATAAATCTTAATTAACAGCATTCTCTGATGAGGCTCGTCCCTGTCAGTGCCAGTAACTAAAAGCCAAGATGTTGCAAATGATTCTTTTATTATTTTCCAATCAGCCAACAATCCTCACTTAGGGCTTTCTTCCCTTTTTACGCAACGACTGTCCTTCTCCAGAGAAAGCGACGAATCTGCCTCCAGCTTCATCCTAGGTATGAAGAGAAGATACTATTTTCAGAAACTCCCTGGAGGTTTACAATAAATACCTTACTCTGTGGACTCATGTACCATCCACATTACTTATAAGAAATGTCTCAGGCTGGGCATGGCAGCTGACACCTGTAATCCCAGCACTTTGGGAGGCCAAGGTGGGAGGATCGCTTGAGCCCAGGAGTTCAAGATCAGCCTGGGCAACATAGTGAGACCCCATCTCTACCAAAAATAGCTGGGTGTGATATGTGCCTGTGGTCCCAGCTACTTGGGAAGCTCAGATGGGAGGATGGTTTGAGCCAGGGCTATAGTGAGCTATGATTGTGCCACTGTACTCCAGCCCGGATGGCAAAGCAACGGAGCAAGACCCTGCCTCAAAAAAAAAAATCATCTGTAAGGTCACCACCCAAAGATAATATTTCAGGTTGCTTTTCTGTATATGCTTATAGAAACTGTTTTCCCACTTAATTCTGAAATCTCATGCCAATGAACTTCCTATCTAGTATACTCCCAAGGCTACAGAACTGAATTCTGCAGAAAAGAATTCCATCACGTAAGAGAGCCAGTTTTCTACCAGTGGACATTGCTGTGGTAAGCAGCTTACTGTGTTCGCATATAGCTCTGATTTTTTTTTAAGAGTTCAAATTCCTGGGTCAAAGCATGTACACATTTTTAATGCTTTTAATATATAGAGACCAACCAGCCCTCAGAAACATTTTACTAAGCTATTCTTCCATCAACAGAAAGAGGACTTGCTTTTTTCCAAGACTTTGAAAACAGCACATATTTTTTTCACATGCTTTTATTGCTAGTCAGTCTGAGGAATTATCTTGACTTTTCCCTAGGAAGAAGACGCTTCTGCAATGTTCAACACACATCCCTGCACCTGACTCCTCACCAACTACAGCATGTCACACCTGCAGTCGAACACCGTTTAGTATTTATGGGGTGACATTCATGTAAACTTGAGTCACAGCTGCATTTAGTCTTCCTCTGCTGCACAGCCTTCCATTTATCCTGGTGTCAATAACTGTGTTTGGCTTCTTTCTCTATACATTCAATCACAGCCTGCATCACATGGAGTTCATCTGTTTTGACAAAGCTGTGTCTCCTGGGCCTTCACCCTGCTGTACCTGGACTGGCCTTTCTCTAGGTGCCGTGCATGGTAGTGGCGGCTCCTTATTTCCTGGATTCTATGACTTTCTTATTTCTACCTTATTCCTTCATTTTAGTGAGGGGCACCTTCTAGGAGCTTCCCGAGAAAAGATGCATGAAGACTATCTTCCTGTGAGATCCTTTTTTCTACTCTTGTATTTCATTGATAGGCTGGCTGGTATGTTATTTTGTTGAGGCTGCCATATAAAATGCTACAGGTAGGGTGGCTCAAACAACAGAAATTTATTGCTCATAGTTTTGGAGGCTAGAAGTGCAAGACCAAGGTGTCAGCAAGTTTGGTTTCCGCTGAGGCATTTTTCCTTGATCTGCAGATGGATGTCTTCCTGCTCTGTCCTCACATGGCCCTTCCTGTGTCCAAATTTCCTCTTCTTAAAAAGACACCAGACGGAATTAGAGCCAACTCTAATGGTCTCACTTTAACTTAATTGCTTCTTTAAATGGCCCTATCTGAGTTACTGGGCTTCAACATAGAAACACTTGAGGGACACAATCCAGCTCTTAAGAGCTGGTACAGAATTTTAGTTTGGAAAACGTATCCCCTCAGAATTTTGAGGATATTGCTCTACCATCTTCTAGTTTCCTCTATATGTCCCGCTAAGACAAGAAGTCGTTTTTTTTGGGAGACAAGGTCTCCAGGCTGGAGTGCAGTGGTGTTAGCTCACAGCAGTCTCCACCTCCCAGGCTCAAGTGATGCTCCCAACCCAGACTCGAAGTAGCTGAGACTACAGATGTGTGCCACCATGCTCAGCTAATTTTTAAAATTTTCTGTAGAGACAGGGTCTCCCTATATTGCCCAGGCTGGTCTCAAACTTCTGGGCTCAAATGATCTTCCCGCCTCAGCCTCCCAAAGTGTTGGGATTACAGGCATGAGCCATGGTGCCTGGCTAATGATGTCCTTGATCCGTGGTGATGCCTCTGTTCCTCTCCAGAAGCTTTAGGATCTTTCTTTGCCTCAAAGTGGAGCTATTTTTATTCATTTTGCTAGAATTCAGTGGACCCTTCAAATCTGCAAACCTGTACCCATGTTTGGGGAAACTATTTCCCAGATGATTTCTGCTCCTTTGGTTTCTCTGGTTGTTCTTCCCACAACTCCTCTATTATTTTGATGTTGATATGGGAAGGTTTCTGACTGTGGCCTTCACTTCAGAGGTAGTAGTCTAGAGACCTACTGTGATGCCTTTTCCAGAAGCTGAGCCTCCAGCCTTCTGGGTGGGGGAAGGAGGATGATGCAACTCTAACTGAAGTCTGTCTTTAGTTCCTCATTTCCAGAGGTGACTTGAGAATTCTACAGTCTATATACAATCTACACAGGGCTGCTTCTAGACTTTCTATGGTCTACGAAGTTACCCTGAGGCTTCCAAAGCCTTTTCGTTGCCTCCTCTTCATTGATCTTACCTCATGATCTTTTGCCACAGCCTTAGTGGGCTGCAGGATAGAGTAGAGCTAATATGTCTTCAATCTCATCTTTAAACATATACTTCTTAAATACATATTTATGGTCAAACAGGCCTGCTGTGCCCACCAGCCTCTCCCACCTTCTGTGAATTTGCAACAGTTGGGTCACAGTCAGCCTGGAGGATGTCCCATGCTGAGGCCTTAGGTCTGAATCAGGTATTGGCTTTTAGTGAGAAAGGCAGCCTGTAGCTGGTGAAGCCTGGACAGTGCCTGAAGGAGGAGCTGGAGGATGAGGTCTGACTGGCCACTACATTAGCTCCTCTGAGCCTGGAAGGTCCCAGTGATGTGTCAATTTGAACACTGAGCCCAGAAATGGTTGTGAGTAGGACAAGGTGTACAAACTGCACAGTGGTCTCTGTCCCCAACCACCCCAAGTGCTAGAGAGAAGAGTTCAGTAATCAGGATGGGATAGGGATAGGTCCTATGTAGCAAATGGTCCTGAATGGGTCCTTTGTAGCAAATGGTCCTCTGCCCTACTCCTGGATCCTCAAGGGTCTAATCCTTTGAGAAAATGAACCAGGAAACCAATGGGTCTGAAGCACTGGTTTTCTAGAAATCCCCATCACACAGTGGTGACTGCATTCTAGCTGGTGGGCCTGGCTGCACGCCCACAAAGTGCCCATGTCTACAGGATACTGAGCCCTTGCCGTCCTCTGTCCCTCCACCACCCTGCTCAGCTAGAAAGTGCTGCCTATATTTGCAGTTCAAGTTGGAAGATGAAGCCCACCCAGGCCACACAGTTCTGTGATAAGAGCCTGAAGTTGGCTCTAGAGCAAGACAGAGCTCCTGACCCCCAAGCTGCAAGTCCTCTTTCATACACCCCACACCGTATCTACAGAAAAAAACAGGACAACAGGGAGCAGAAAGGAAAGGGAAACATGACAGACACCCTGATGTGGTTTGGCTGTGTCCCTACTCAAATCTCACCTTGAATTCCCACGTCTTATGGGAGGGACCCGGTGGGAGGTAATTGAGTCATGAAGGTGGGTCTTTCCCATGCTATTCTTGTGAGAGTAATCTGATGGTTTTACAAGGAGGTGTTTCCTGGCACAAGCTCTCTCTCTGCCTGCCACCATCCATGTAAGACGTGACTTACTCCTCCTTGCCTTCCGCCATGATTGTGAGGCCTCCCCAGCCACGTGGAACTGTCCATTAAACCTCTTTCTTTTGTAAATTGCCCAGTCTCGGGTATGTCTTTATCAGCAGCGTGAAAATGGATAATACACACCCCTATTCAGAATGGCAAGAACCTTAGTCATCACTAGCAAATAAAACTTCTCATTATGAACCAAGGAAATATACTCACCTCTTCAACCTTTTTGACAAGGGGACGTGAATTTCTGATGAAAGTTATCTTACCAAGTTTAAACTCATAATTGGGAATTCCTCTGTAAGAAGAGAGACAAGGAGAAATGTTATTTCCAGGAAAAAAGGACTAACATTCATTTTTGACAGTCAAAAGGAATGCAGAAAACACGTTGCTGCACCCCACCTGGGCCCTTTGGTGCTTCCTGGCATCCTCCCAGGAGGGAAGCAGAAGGTAACTGGCTTCCTGGTTGATGTCAACATTGGGTATAAGGCCAGGGACTTTAGGCTCTGGACCTGCCTATGGAGAGGGGTCATCTGAAGAATTGGGAAGACCACAGTCTCTGTCCTGAGCTTCACAGAATCCCCTGAGGCAGTAAGACTCTTACTCCAGTATTCTTCTGATTTCACACACATAATAGATAACTGACACACCTCAGCCCTGCCCCTGCCATAATGGCCACCAGAGGAAGGGTCTGCTGTGGGTCCCTGGACCCAGCAACAGAAGCACATCTAACTGAGGTAGTGCGTCAGGGAACTTTCAGGGGAACTGAGATAATGTGACCTGGTTAATAATTCAAAGTCATAAAACAGGAAAACCAGGCAGATCACCAAATAGGGACCAGAAAGGTTTTGAGTAAGAGACAGATCTGATCAGATGCACATCTTAGGAAAGCCACTGGGGGCAAGAAGAGGCTGAACTGGAGGTATGGTGAGGCTGGACCACAGTGGTACTGGGAGTGGCACTGTGTGGAAGGAGGAGGGACACGTTATGCTCCACCCCACCAATGAAAGCAGGTAATGGTTTTAGTCCCCTGGGAACCTGCTGACCCAGGCTTTGTCTCAAGAACTGGGGTGAAGCTGCCTGACCCCAGCAGAGTGGCACAGATCCTTCCTGGACAACGACAAAGCACCTGAGCAGAGGCAGGACAGACCTACCTTTTAATATCTCCTGGCTTGATTGGGGAGGGGCTGGGCTCCACCCCTTTCTTCTTTCCATCCAGTCTATTGCCAGAGCCAGAGAAGGCCTAGACAGGAAGCAGGAGAGTCATATAATGAGTCCAACAGTGAGCAAAGATATGTCCTTTGCTCGGAGATCACTGTAGGGATGTGAGCTAGGAATGTTGCACAAACCCCCTCAGGACTGAAGCCCTCACTCCTCAGCTACTGGGGTGCTGGCAGCTGAGAATTCTGCCCAGTTCCTCAGGGGCACCCATGAGCTGAAGAGAGCCACCTGGCCAAGAGCAGCCAGCAGTCAGTGTTGGTTTGAAAGGCTTCACCCCTGCCTCTACAGGGCCACCCAGTTAAAGCTGTGTGGGTGGGCTAAGGCCACTGTTGTGACTGCCCTATAGCTCAGCTTCACATCATTCTGCCCTCTGCTGCTGCCTGGCACCTCCTGCCACCTCCACCTATTTCCCAGGGAGCCTTGCCAGTGGTTATGCTAAGGGTCATGTTTGCAACCTACATGGTACAGGCAAAGAAAAAAGGAAACATGATTTACAAGAAAGAGAAAGCAAATGTAATATTTGGTGAACCTAAGGGAAGAGTATATGTCTATTGTACTATTTAAACTCTTTGGTAGGTTAGAAATTCTTAAAAAGCTGGGCTGCCTTATGGGGCTGTTGGGAAGACTCCCAGAGTGGATATAAAAGGGTTTGGTAACTGAGCAAGTGGCAGATTTGCATGTGCACAGGTACCCAGAGACCCAGTCCCTGATGATGTTCATTGAGCATCGGAGAACAGCTTGAGTGAGTGTCCTAATTCCAAGTCACAGAGGGCATAGCAACACAGATCGAGTGGCCTGGTACTCACACGGAAGCCCAGCTCTCCAGCATAGCCACTGTGGTCAGCTTCACTTTCCTGACAGGGAGAGAAAAACAGGTGAGCTCCTCAGCAGGGACAACCAGCTTCCCTCCCGCCACCCCTGCCCCCCAGGCTAGGATGTCCCCCAGAAGCATGGCTGGAAGGGAAGCAGAAGTCATGACTACACCAGTACTAGCAGAGGCCCCCATGAGCTGCTGCCAGAAACTCACAAAGCAGCATGCAGCAGGACAGCAAAGGACTGGGGATAACACTTACCGTCGACTCCTCATGCTGGGCTTGTCTTTCAGGTTCTTTGTAGCCCAGGGGAGCATCAAAGTCCACCTGTGTTTCCAGGATTTTGAAAGTGAAATATTGAGACACGGCCACCTTTGGCTTCCTTATCTTTTTTGTATTTAATTGAGACAACTGTAGATTCACACGCAGTTGTAAGAAATAATACAGAAGATGCCTTGTACACTTGCCCAGTTTTCCCAACGGTAGCATCTTACAAAATTACAGTAAAGTTTTGCTGCTGGGATATCAACACTGGCATCACCCACCGTTCTTATTCAGATTTCCCCAGTTTTACATGTTTTTACGTGTATTTTTAGCTCTATACAATTTAATCACTGTGTAGGGCCATGTATGCACCACAGTTGAGATGTGGAACGGTTTCACGACCACTAGGATTGCCCATGTTGTTTTTTTATAACAATACCCAGCTGTCTCCCAGCCCCCTCTGCCAGCCCTAACCCCTGGCAACCACTAGTCTGTCTTCCATTTCTAAAGTTCTGTTACTTCAAGGACGTTATATAATGAAGTAACTTTTGGGGATTGGCCTTTTTTGCTCAGCAGTATTCCCTAGTAATACAACCAGGATGCTGTGTGCATCAGCACTTTATTCCTACTCAGAAGGTTGAGCACGTTTTCTTTTCTTTTCTTTTTTTTAAATTTTATACATTTTTTTCATTATAAATTTATTTAAATCACTTTGGACCCAGCATGTCCTTAGATTTTACCCATTCGTCAAACTGCTCTGCTGTGAGATAGCCAAGTTCAACAGCAGTTTCCTTTAAGGTGGATCCATTTTTGTGTGCTGTCTTAGCAATCGTTGCTGCCTTGTCATACCCTATGTGAGGATTGAGAGCTGTCACCAACATTAGAGACTCATTCATCAGCTTGTTGATCCTTTCTGTATTGGCCTGGATTCCCACCACACAGTTTTCTGTAAAGGAAACTGAAGCATCCCCCAGCAGCCTGGCTGAGTGTAACACATTTTTAATCACCATTGGCTTGAAAACATTCAACTCAAAATGTCCATTGCTGCCTCCAACGGTTACAGCAACATGATTCCCCATGACTTGGGCTGCAACCATGGTCACTGCTTCACACTGAGTAGGGTTCACCTTGCCTGGCATGATACTGCTTCCTGGTTCATTTTCAGGCAAGATCAGTTCTCCCAGACCTGACCGAGGACCAGAACCCAGAAAACGAATATCATTTGCTATCTTCATCAGACTGCAGGCAGTAGTGTTCATGGCTCCACTGAGCTCAACCAGAGCATCATGAGCAGCCAGAGCTTCAAATTTATTTGGAGCAGTGACAAAAGGCAAGCCTGTAAGTGCAGCCACTTTTGCAGCAACCTTCTCTGCAAAGCCAATTCTAGTATTTAAACCTGTACCAACAGCAGTGCCTCCAGCCGTGAGCTCATAGATTCTTGGCATGGCAGCTTTTATTCTTGACATTGCATATTTTACTTGTTGAACATAACCACTAAATTCCTGCCTAAGAGTAAGCGGAACAGCATCCTGAGTATGAGTGCGTCCAATTTTGATGATCTGCGCAAAGTCTTTGGATTTGGCATCAAGAGCATCGTGTAGCTTCTGCAGTCCTGGTAACAGTACTTCATGAACTTCTATTGCAGCAGCAATGTGCATTGCTGTGGGAAAAGTATCATTTGAGCTCTGGCTTTTATTAACATGATCGTTGGGATGCACAGGTTTCTTGCTGCCAAGTTCACCTCCTAACATTTCAATTGCTCTATTGC
>PVKV010028069.1:0-25499 GCA_004027835.1 Alouatta palliata | reverse complement strand
ACAAACAAGCCCATTCAAAAGTGGGCAAAGGATATGAACAGACACTTTACAAAAGAAGACATACATGAAGCCAACAAACATATGAAAAAATGCTCATCATCACTGGTCATTAGAGAAATGCAAATCAAAACTACATTGAGATACCACCTCACACCAGTTAGAATGGTGATCATTAAAAAATCTGGAGACAACAGATGCTAGAGAGGATGTGGAGAAATAGGAACACTCTTACACTGTTGGTGGGAGTGTAAATTAGTTCAACCACTGTGGAAGACAGTGTGGCGATTCCTCAAGGACCTAGAAATAGAAATTCCATTTGACCCAGCATTCCCATTACTGGGTATATACCCAAAGGATTATAAATCATTCTATTATAAGGACACATGCACAAGAATGTTCATTGCAGCACAGTTTACAATAGCAAAGACCTGGAACCAACCCAAATGCCCATCAATGATAGACTGGAGAGGGAAAATGTGGCACATATACACCATGGAATATTATGCAGCCATCAAAAACGATGAGTTTGCATCCTTTGTAGGGACATGGATGAACCTGGAAACCATATTCTCAGCAAACTGACACAAGAACAGAAAATCAAACACCGCATATTCTCACTCATAGGTGGGTATTGAACAATGAGAACACATGGACACAGGGAGGGGAGCATCTCACACTGGGGTCTGTCGGGGGGAAAAAGGGGAGGGACAGCGGGGGGTGGGGAGATGGGGAGGGATAGCATGGGAAGAAATACCAAATATAGGTGATGGGGAGGAAGGCAGCAAATCACACTGCCATGTGTGTACCTATGCAACAATCTTGCATGTGCTTCACATGTACCCCCAAACCTAAAATGCAATAAAAAGTATATATATTAAAAAAAAATCATATCAACAACGAGAATGTGAATTGGGAGTCAGTGAGACCTGAGATCCAACTCTTTTATTCATTTATTTGGTAAATACTTTTTGAAAATCTTCTACCAGCCAGGAATTGTTTTAGTGTCTTTGTTGTTTTGGTCAACAAACAGACTTGATTCTCAGTTTCTTAAGCTCATGTGGGGAAGACAGATATAAATTAATAAAAAAGTGAGCATCTAATTCGAAATTATGCTTATTGTTAGAAGGAAAACAATACAATGAGGAGAAAATAACAGGGCCCACTTGGACTGAGTGGTCAGTGAAGGTTCAGGAATTAAGCCCTGGAAAGAAAATAGAGAGGTTTTCTAGACAGAGGGAACAATGTGTGTGATGGCCCAGATATGAGAAAGAGCTTTGCCTGTTTAAGGTACCGAAATTAGGTGCTTGCATTAGGTGTGCAGAAGGTGAATGGGGTGGGTGTTATAATGTGGCGTATGATGAGGCTGGACACAGTAATGAACTTGGATTTGATTCACTATGCAGTGGGAGCTTGATTGACAGCTTTCAGGCAGAGGAGGGATATTATCTCATTTCCATTCTTGATGGAGAATGCATTGAAGGGAGGCAGGATTGGAAACACTAAGAAAGTAGCAAGAAAGGACTTGAGCTGCGTGTTTAGGACTGGAAAGCGTGTTGGTTTTAGACTCAGTCAGACCTGGGTTTGGATCCTGATTTGATCTGTTATTATTGGCTGACTTATACCCTTGAGTCGTAACTTATCTGAGCTGCCATTTTCAAATTTACCAAGTGAAAATTAAGAAATATTTAGCTTATAGGTTGGTGAGATTAACCGGGTTAAGTTTATATGTCTTAGAACAGTTCTGGCACATATAGTGACCTTTCAAAAATGTTAATTGCCTTTTCTTCCTTCCTGGTTATAAAGGGCATGACACTCTGCTTCTTAAAGGAGGAAGCATCTGTGGCATAAATGCCAATATGTTGGTGACAATAAGGCAGAGAAAAGACATTAAATCCATGTTTTAGGTAGTATGTGATGGAGTGAGAGACATCTGTTAGAATTTGCTTCAAAATGTTAAAATTTTATTTGCATTGTAAAAATAATAAAAGCTAATTAAAGAGAAACTGAATAATACAAGAATAGAAAGATTTAAAAAAATTAAAAAGCCACAGTTCAAACACAACCACCAAAAACATTTTTTCTTTGCCTCTTTGCAAAGAGGAGGCATAATTGGGGATAATAACATCTGACAGTGCTCACTTGTTAGGGATGCTGAAAGAAAGATGAGATAATATTTGAAGAAAGTGTCATAATTTCTGAGTAAAAGATACTACCTAAATATGTGCACTGTTATTTCATAGCCACTTTCAAAATTATCATACCAGTGATGCAATAAAAATTTAACTATTGCGGGTCCTCCTTTGGACTAGTCAACCCTTCAGTGCCTCCAACTTTGCCCGAATGTGAGGAAAGAGAAGGCATATTGACTAAGATAACTTTGACAGCCCAAACATTACTATCCTAGGAGCTAGATGGACTTCATGCCTTTTGAATAAATTATTTCACTCAAGAAACATGTTGACTACGACAACCTGAGGATTTCATGCTCTGTTGCTCTCAAGATGAATTGAAATTGGTTTCTTATTTTAATGAGAAACAGTTAAAGTGGGCTTCAGACAGCTGGTAACTGGAACATTTTCAGGCACCAAAGAAGGAACTGACTGACAGACTGTACATACACAGTGTCATATAAAACCCCATTGTCTAAGCGACTAATATCACACCATGGGAAATCAGCATTTGGGTGTAAATATCTTCCAGTCTTTGGAAATACAGTGTGTACTATCCAGTTATTTAGTCTGTGTCATGAAATATGAAAATAGTCCAGGAAAGACACATCCCACTTGACCTTTGCAGAATGATTTAACAAAGTTAGCATGATACAAAAATATGAGAGTAATTGCTGATAAAGGCAGAACTGTGGCTTCCTTCACATCCTCCTTTCTTTGGAAACACTTCACAAGATTGACTAACTCTTTAATGTTTTTGTAATTGGTGGCGTTTGTCCCTGGGGCCATATTGCCAGCCTCGGCATTGGGTTCTGTTGGCACAGAGATTCCGTATCTCCTAATTTTTCATCCCCTTTCAGCACTCATCTTGATATCCTTGTCTGTATAATTAGGCAAATATGTTTTCAATTGTTTTTACGTGTGTACACATTTCGCCCCTTTTACTGCTATCTTGATTGATGTTTTATGGGATAAATTTCCCATTGGTGGCCTCCTCCACTTAAAGAGGTGCCAATGTTTGTTTCTGTATCCACTTATGATTCTATCGGTTCCATCTGCAGGTGTAACTGAATATGGTCCTTTATTTTCCAGATGAAGCCTGGGCTGCCTGGGTTTTCTAGCTGAAGACTTTATTACCCCACCATTTTACCCACTCTTACTTATTTTATGGTGTTATTCTGATTTAAAATGAAACATAGACCTACTTGAGAAAATTTGGTGACTATGGAAAAGTTTAAAGAAACTTCTTTGTGGTTTTAGAACCAGTTGTCCCTCAGCGTACATTACCCTCACTCTCCCAAGTATTTCAATGCATACTCAAGTTCGTGTATTGGAAAAGTTAGCCCTTCTTATATGTGGGCTTCTCATCTTGCAGTACTATATTTCACAGATAAGTGGACCCATGCAGTTCAAACCCATGCCGTTCAAGGGTCCACTGTATTATAATTGCAACCATCAGCTTACATGATTTCTTCCCAGAAGCCTCTCTGATCAACTACTCACCCAGTCTCTTCTGATAATATCATGGGACTTTATTTCCATTAGAGCATGCATCGTTACCTGATATCATCTTACTTATTAATTTGTGTTAATTGTGAGAGTGGGGATCTTTTTTCTTTTTAAATGGTACTTCCCCTGTGCCTGTAGTGCCTGGGACATATTTGGTCCTCAACAAATGTTTGCTTAAAGAGTAAATAAACTAATTTATTATTTTAAAACATGTTTTTCCTTAACATTTAAAAGTATGAAAATGTTACAATGTAATTGTTGGGTTTGTGTTTCTTTTGTACTTCCCAGCAATTCTTTTTAAAAAAAATCTTTTTGGAGACAGGATCTCACTTTGTTGTCCAGGATGGAGTGCAGTGACATGATTATGACTCACTGCAGCCTTGAACTCTTAGGCTCAAGTGATCCTCCTGCTTCAGCCTTCCGAGTAGCTAGGGCTACAGATGTGTGTCACCATGCCCAGCTAATAGATATATCTTTTTCTTTTTCTATTTTGAGGCAAGTTCTCTCTCTGTCACCCAAGTTGAAAGACAGTGGCACAATCTCAGTTCAGTGCAACCTCAACTTCCCAGGCTCAAGCAATCCTTCCACCTCAGCCTCTTAAGTAGCCAGGACTGCAGGCACGTGCCATAATGCTCAGCTAATTTTTTTTTTATGTTTTGTAGAGATGGAATCTTGCTATGTTGCCTAGGCTGGTCTCAAACTCCTGGCCTCAAATGATCCTCCCACTTCACCTCCAAAAGCACTGGAATTACAGGCATGGGTTTGTAATGTTCTATCAGCCAGGATAGGCTGGGTGATGCTGCTGGAACAAACAACTCCAAATGTTAGTAGCTTCACTAAGGATTATTTACAACGTGGATTATTTCTCATTTTATGTGTCTGATATGAGTTGGCAGCAGACCTTTGCTCATCATAATCACTCAGGGACCCCAGCTGACGGAAGTTTGATTTCTACACATGCTTTCAATGTGGCTAGGGCAGGAGAAGGGAATGCGGTAAGTTAGGCATTGATTCCTAAAACTTTGACTCTGACATGCCGCATTTCACATCTGCTCACTTTTGACTGACCAAAGCAAGCCACACAGACTAACCTGACAAAGAGTGGGGGGGGGGGGTGCATTCTTGCCACATGCTAGGGCAAAGATTTGAAATTATTTGAACTATAGCACTCATAACTGCCACACAGGTTAAAAGCACACATATGAAACAATGAAAAGGAATTTCCGTTTTCGAGACAGAGTCTTGCTCTGTCACCCAGGATGGAGTGCAGTGGCGTGATCTTGACTCTCTGGACCCTCTGCCTCCTGGGCTTAAGTGATTCTTCTACCTCAGCCTCCCAAATAACTGGAACTACAGGTGTGCATCACCATGCCCAGCTAATTTTTTTTTTTTTTTTTTGTATTTTTGGTAGAGATAGAGTTTCACCACGTTGGCCAGGCTGGTCTTGAACTCCTGGCCTCAAATGTTGAATCCTGCCTTGGGCTCTCAAAGTGTTGGTATTACAGAGGTAAGCCACCGTGCCCAGCCAGTAATTTTATTTCTTACCTTAGACCCTCAAATCCTTCTATACATGGGCAACCACTGTTAGCAGGCTCTCATATATAATGCTTAAACTTTTCCCTTCATGTATAAGCATATGCGGTGTATAAGTGGGTATATGTATGTATCCTTTTTTATTCTTTGAAATAAGAATGTTCAATAAACACTGTTCTGCCTCTTTTGATTGTTGGATTATTTTGTCATTTTATTTCTGCATAGCATATATTGAAGACCTTTCTATACCATATCAAATAGTTCTTGTGCTTGCATTCGTGCTTAATTGGTTAAATATACCATAATTCACTTACCCACTCCCTTTTTGACAATGAAGTAGGGTGCTTACAAGCTCTTCCTTTGATAAACAATGCTAACAGCACTCTTAGAGGAAGTGGTTGTGATAATAGTGTAACAAAAACCAGCTTGGCTTGACGCCAGAAAGATCTGGTTTGCAACCCCAAGTCCCACTGATTAGCTGAATAGGTGACTTATTAAACCTCACTCGTCTTGGTTTTCTCAACTCTAAAATAGAGACATTAATTTATCCCTCCAAAAGTTGTCATGAGAAACAACAGAGATAATTTTCCTGCAACCTAGTGGCTGTCCAATAAATATTTGTTGTCGGTTGAGTGTTTCAAGTCATTTAACTTGAATGTAAGTGCTTGTTGATGTGAATCTTATTGTAATAGAAGATAACGGTTAGCAACCACTCAAATGTATGGCAGTCAGGAGATTCTTTCATTCTTTTTCCTATCTCATATGTAAAAACTGAATTTTAAGAGAAAAAAATGTAGGTTTATTAATATTACGATTTCAAATAATGAAGGCACACAAATACGACTGGAGGCATGGACGTAAACATACAAAATGACATCGTCATCAAGATTCTTGAGTGCATGCAAAAATAACCATGGAGTAGTGGTCATGGGTGGGCCTTTTAGTCCTTGCAGTTTTATGTATTCCAGATGGCTTATAAACCCATATAAAGAAAGAGAAAGAGAACAAGGTAGAATAGGGCCAGTGGAGGGAGGCCTAGCTTTAGATTGTGACCTAGGCATTTTTCTCTTTCAATTTATGTTCAATTCCCGTGTTTTAACTGAAAATGAGTAAAACATGAACCATCCTGTTATGGTAAACTATTACCTACTAGAAAGTCAAATGAGATGCAGGTGAATAAAAGATCAAGTAATTGGTTGCTTTTTTTTTTTTTTTGGCCAAGTGTGTAGTTCTTGTTAAGTGTACATGTGGTGTCCTTTGATCTATTCTTGTTCTGTTCTGTTCTGTTCTGTTCTATTCTATTCTATTCTATTCTATTCTATTCTATTCTATTCTATTCTATTCTATTCTATTCTATTCTATTCTATTCTATTCTATTCCATTCCATTCCATTCCATTCCATTCCATTCCATTCCATTCCATTCCATTCCATTCCATTCCATTCCATTCCATTCCATTCCATCCTATGCCTTTCTGTTCTATTCTATTCCATCCTATCCTATCCTATCCATCTCATTTCATTCAAAGAATGCTGGCCATGACCCGTACATGAATTTCATGACTGATTAAATGGGCCAAGATTCACAGTTTTAAAACCCTGCCTAAAAGCTTTCCCTTTGTTCTGTAACTTTACTAGCTGGCCACATAGATAGTGATATCACCCAAATTTATATCTTCACCAGAGTGGCACACTTTTCTTTTCTCATACTTCATTGACCAAAGCAAGCCACGTGGCCATTCTAACTTCAAATGGGGCCACTCAACTTCTTCAAGTGGGTGTCCGAAAGGCAACTCAATAATAATCCTAAGTAGACCTCTTTAGTCCCTCTTTGCCACAATCTGCTGCTACTTTACTGCTGCTCTTTTAAGTAAATGGCATCACCATTCGCCCAGTCGATCATGCCCCTGTAGGAGACATTACTGACGCTTCTTCTCTCACATGACATATCTGAATTATCGGTATATTCTGGTAGCTTTGTATTAAAAATATATGCTAAATCTAATCACCTTTCATTGTTTCCACTGCTGACATTCTAGTCTAGCCACTACCCTCTCTTAGCCAGTCCACTGCCTCAATATACCCCAAATGGAATGTTTGTTTTCTCTCTTGCCACCCCACTTTCAGTCTATTTCCACACGCTTTCAGTCTAATTCCACAGTCTATTTCCAGTCAAGTCTTGTAACTCTTCTGCTTCCGGTGACTTTTTCTCACACTTAGAATAAAATTTAATGTTTCTCAGACTGTGGTTTATAGTCTCTGTGTGTGTGCGTATGTGTGTATACATGTGTATGTAGGGATGACTTGTTTATGATGCTAAAGTATTTTTCTTACTTTGAATTGCAGTTAAAGAAAAAAACTGAAAATACCTTGGATGATTTGCCCCCTGGGTTCTTTTATAACCTGTTTTGTTCCAATCCTTTCTTTCACTCAGCTCTAACCTTGCTGACTTCCTTGCTATGCTATTTCGGAACATTCCAGACACACTCTACCTCAGCACTTTTGTATTTTGAGTTTTTTCTTCCTGAAACATTAATCCTCTAGATATTCTGCAACTTCAGTTTCCTTTGCCAACTTGGAAACCCTCTCCCTGTCCCTCTTTATCATTTTCAGAGGCCCTAAGTGTTGGTTCAAAACATTACATGCTAGAACAAAGAATTCCAAAAAAAGAAAAAATGGATAGGGAGCAAAACTTATGTGGTATCTCCTTACAGTCCTTTATTTTACATATATAATATACTTTACATATTATATATATACATACACATATATATGTATATATATAAATTGCTACTATACTACTTGTGACTAAATCCAAGAAAGGCATATAAAGAAAGTTAAGAGTCTGCCTATCTCTCTCTAGTCTCCCAATGTTAATTGTGTCCTACTTACTCCTTATGCTCATGTAAACTTTATTTTTTCACTTAACAGTAGATCATGGATAGCCTGCTAAACAATATTGCGGAGGATGGGTCTGTCATAATTCATTACACCATTTCCTGGTGCGTGAATGTAAATACACTGCAGTAAACACTCTCTCTCTTTCTCTCTCTCTCTCTCCATCCTTCCAACCTTGTGCTTTTAGTTCCATAGGATAGATTCCCAGAAGTGGGGTTGCTGGAGCAAGGAAGTCTATTTTCAGTTGACTCCCCATTCTCTTCAGTAGCCTACCATCATTTTCCCCGTAGCACTGGGCCATGTTGGCTCCCACCCCCACCCATTCCAACAAAGTGCACACAGGATGGAGACAGCAGGAGGGGAAGTAGCTATTGTGGCTCCTGACCTAAGTTGTTTGTTTATAATGACCCAACCTCAGAAGCTGACAGCCTGCTCCTTTTGACTGCTGACAAAGGAGGCAATTAATATAAAATTCATATGCTTTTCTGGATTCTGTTTTGTACTATGTTCCTTTAAGAGAAATTTGAATGAAACTAAAAACACCTGGATTTAGAAAAAATGTTACATAGTTCATAGAAGAAGTGGCAGAATGAGATGCTGTTAAATGCTATTCAAAATCCCATGAAATTGTACTGGTGGTCCACATACCCCTGGATGTTTGACAAAGAGTATATTAAATATATTACTAGAGTACCTAAATGGTATAGACAAATTTTTAATATAATTCCACCAGATAATTTAGAATTTGAATCTAATTTCTACTAGAATTCATCTGGCATTAATGTAATATAACAACTTTTAGATTTTTTCTTTCTATCTTTCCTTTCATGATTGACTGCTTCTCTGCCTTATCTTTTAGCGTTTCCATGTTCGTTGGTTTTATTATTTTCCAAGCCATAAATGTTTGAAAATTTAAAAATTCTATGGTTAAGAAAAAGTTTAGTTTTAGATTAACTGGAGTGAAGGCAACAACAGTGACAACAAAAAGTCAAACTCAGAAGAAAATATGTGGACCAGAAAAAAGTATCGTGACAAAATTGCTGTAAATCAACCAAGGATAAAATAGACAAAACAGATTGTCAAACACACATATTTAATGGAAAACTGTATATTCCACTTTAAGATGTACAAAATTAATTTTATCGACTTGATTAATATATGCAACCTGAAACACTTTCTATAACCCTAAGTGAATTTAAGTGATTATTTCTGGTATCAAAATGGTATAATTAAAAAAGAAAAAACATCATTAAATGGTTCTACATGGCAGGGTTGGCTCTGATTTTACTATATCAGAGATCTAAATTCAGCATCTAGGGTACTGATCAAATAAAAATTAAGAAATGAAAGGGAATGTCATGAATTTATTGTTGTTGACTATGTTCTCTTAGCCTTTTATTTTTTCTCTAAGAAAATGAAGAATTTGATTCTAAAAAGTGGTGGGGGTGTTGTACAAAACATGAGACTATAGTGCTATCGCTTCTATTCTGATCTTGCTCAAGTTTATCAGAGAAAATTAACCTTGGCAGCTTATTTAGCGACTAAATCTTGATATTTTTCTGGCTTAATTCATAACATAACTGTACGCTATTGCTCTATGTTTATATTTTCCATCCATTTCTCACATTTCCAAAGCATGCCGATATGTGATCCAGGCAGTTTAGCTACCATAATTGGCATTTTTCTTGAGCCGAAAGGAAACAAATTCCTTATCCACCATACTTTTTTAATTTCTGAAAAACAACAAGTAACGTGGTTAATCCCCTTTTTGATCTTTTCTCCGTTTGAATTTTCCTTATATTCTTTCCCTCTTTTAATCTTTTGCTCTTTTTAATCTTCTCATTTTGCCCCACCCCTTTTATTTGACTTCTTATTATGTATCGCTTTGAAAGAATTGGTGTAGTCTATGGAAATGGGTCTTTAGAATCTGTTCAAAGACCCATTATCCACATTTAGAGGCCTCACTATTTCTTTAAACAATTTGATTGCAGCATTTGCCAAGATGTTTGAACAGACTATCTTTCACAGTATTAATAGAACACAAATTTTGTTGACAAAATGACACAATGAAATTACTTCTTGTAATGAGAGATAAAAAAAGATTTTTTTGTCTTCTGTATATCATATACATGTAAGATAAAATGTGATCTTAGCAACTCAGAAAATGTGGCAATTGAGTTAACAAGCTACTTAGCTTTTTCAGTCAGAAGCATCTATATACAAGCTTTTCTATAATTTCTGTTAGGCAACTTTGGTGATGGTCATGGGGTGGAAGGACAGGTTAGTTTCAGATACAAGCACTGTTTAAGAATTAATCTTTATATTCTTTTTATATGATTTTGAAACTCATATAGCAGTCATATTGTTCATGTACAAGGTAGACTTCTAACACTAGCTACTAGTTTGAAAAAGAAATAAAACTTAAGGAAGTTATCAATAAAAATATATAGAGTTCTTTGATATAGCTATATATATGCATATATATATGCCTTCTACATAACTCGAAAGACTTATTTAAAATGAGTTGCCCATTTCTTTATAAGTCACATTTTCAAAACACACTCATAATATGTTTGGCTGATGGTCTAATATTACACCTTTCTCTTTCATCTTTCTTTTTACTACAAACCCTTAATGACAAATGCAGGCAGGTCAGTGATACTGATATACCTTGTTCTTAGCATGTGAATTAGTCATCAGAAAATCAGTTCAGGGGTCAGGCTTAGAGAAACAGTGCAAAGTTAGCAAAATGCAGGTCGGCAGAGGTGCTCTCCACTTCAAAGGAGGCGTGCTCAGCCACGAGGACTGGGATCACAGGCAGAAACAGCTGGGATTGTCGTTTGCTCGGAGATGGAGAGTTTGTGTGTGTTTGAGCATGTTTGTAGCTGAGATAGGGTTTCACTACTTTGTAAAACAACAATTTACTTTAGAATGACTTTACTGGTAAAACCCAGTAGAAAGTTAGAAGCCACAGGAGACCAGGTGCCTGATATCAAGCAAGGGAACCTGATTTAGGACAAACTAAAAAAATAAAACTAAAAAATAAAATCATGTTGTCTGTTTGCCTGGGACAGTTAAGGATTTTATTTTCTGAGGAATTTATGAAAGGATTTTCTTTTCTTGGGGGTAAAGTTAGAACATGGTCTTGTTTGGGAATTAAAATGAAAATGTTAAATTTTGAGTCTATCCTGAAGATTCTAAAATATATGTTTTCTACTTCTTATTTTTCTAAGAGCAAATTTATGAAATGAGAATTATGATTCAGATTTGTGTGAAAATATCATATACCAATCTGTTCTTTTAAACTTTTTAATTTTTCCTGGAAAAACATATGAAGCCAAGCCTGCGTGTCTTCCCAATATTAGCACTTGATTTATTTAAAGTTGCAATGAACGTTTACATGTGTATTCGGTCTTCAGTTGTGTTAGTTTCAATTTTAGAAGTGAGTTTTCCATCTTGGGGTACTGAGGGTTTTAGGGCCAACAGTTGTTCATTATCAAGTAGTTAGAATTCTGTAAGTAGGAAAGACTCTGCCTTACAAAGAAGAATCTCAAGATAAAGTCACCCTTTCTTTTTTTATTCTTGAGAAATGCTACGGCATAAATCAAGAAAACTAGATTCATCTCAGTGTTTGAAAACTACTGGAAAGAAAACTGGAAAGAGAAGTAAAAAATGCTAGAGAAGAGAAAAAAATCCCAAATCCAAACCATATGACAATGCCTATTTCTTCATTTTCTTTGTCGTGTTGTTTTACTCTTTTCTGGCATTAACTGTCTTTTGGGTTACTTTTGCTCCAAGAAAGACGTTTCAAAGAAAGATCTTTAGCGGGAATTAAATGAGGGCAAGTACTGAAACAAGAATGTGACCTGTCCATGGCGGAGAAGTATTACTTTGAAGACAAAAGTATTCTTTGAACACTTAAACGAGGATATTGTGCTAAATACTTGTAGAAAGCCCTTATCTCAGGGGTACAAAGACATCTTGTTCAGCTATGTACAGCTTGAAAAGCCAAATTATTGTCTAAATGTAGGTGATGTCTGAAGCAAAAGAAAAAAGATGAACTTTCTAGAAAACTGATTTATTTGCAAGAGACCTCTCCAGAACCAGCATGACTTATAATAACTTCCCCTCTTTTATAAGTCAGAGAAGACTGAGTTAGTATTGACATGCCACTAATTTATGCTGCAGCATCAGTAATGGATTTTTTTTAGGGGGATTGTGTTCTTTTAAGTTACAGGCAGGAAAAGAAGAAAAACAGTTTGAATCAATAATGTGAGTAATTCACAGGAATTTGCCACTTATGATATTATCAGGCTATAAAGGCCAACAGTTTTTACTTTCTTTGGGCATTAAATCTGAGGGTCTCTGCAGTATAGCAGAACATGTTTTAAACTTCCTTGTGTATTAATCCCATTGAATGTGGAAAAATATATCAATTCCCTACTTTCCCTCTCTCCCCCCAGACTGAATTTATATGCAACGGAAAAATTATTAGCACAACATCTGCAGGACATAATTACAGTGCTGTTTTATATCCTTTGACAGGAAAGCTATGAGTTGAAGGCTAACATTTTTTCTTTCTATGATTTGGAAACATTTGTAAATCTTATAACACAAGTGTTTCTCTGATTTTCATTAGTGGTTATTAAGGATCATGTAATTCCATTGGTTATTCCCATGAATGTAAAAATAGTACATTTTAAGTATCTATTAAGCTAATGCAAATGAATAGTATATTTAATGTGAATTTATTTACAAGATGCCAGATTATCTAACTTTTTTGGTCAATGATTGCAATGGACTGAATGCTTATGTCCCTTCTAAATTCATACACTGAAATCTAAATCCTTAAAGTATGATATTAGGAGATGGGGCCTTTGAGAAATGTTTAGGCCATAAGGGCAGAGCTCTCATGAATGGGAAAAAATATCTCAGAGAGATCCCTCTCAATGACACAAGATGATGGCTGTCTAAGAACCAGGAAGTGAACCCTCACGAGACACAGAATCTACCAATGCCTTGATCTTGAACTTCCCAGACTCCTGAACTTTGAGAAATAAATGTTGTTTATAAGCCACCCATGGTATTTTTTTATGATGATGGCCTAAGTATGGTATTTTGTTATGACAGCCAAAACAGACTAATCTCAATTTTTTTTGAGATTGTAAACCAATTTAGAGACCCTTTGTGCTTGTTTTAAATATCAAAAATTTTAGTGGCACTCCTGAGGTGGAATAAGATTATAACACTATCAATATTAACAAACACTGTACTGGACACATTATTAATAAGTAATACATAAGTTATTATTTTATGGCCAACTTCCACTACTATCCTATACATTCATTAATTGTTTACTATGTGACACTCTTCTAGAAGCTGGAGATCTAGAGATGTGCTAAAAATACACCACACTTACCCTTATGGAGCTTAAATTCTAGTGAAGGAGATGGAGGAGAAATAAACGCCAGGTCAAGCTGTCATGATAAGAAGAGTAAAGTAGGATAAGAGATCAGGGTTGGGAGTGCTGTTTTAGGTAGCATGGTTAGATTCTGCCTGTCTGGGTGATATTTGAGCAGACCCAAACGACAAGAAGTTAGCTATGCAAAGATCTGGGAAAAGAAGATTCTAGATAAAGGGACCAGAAAGTATAAAGGCAATGAATGCAAAGGGGAAGGGTTTGGCATGTTGGATAATAAGGGCAGATGGGGAGGAGACAGGGAGGAGTAAACCGTAGGACATGAGTCTGGGAGAACTGGACAGATCCAGATAATGCAAAGCTTTCTTGAATAGTCCAAATATTGGCTTTTATTCTAAGCATGAAGAGAAGGAATTATTTTGATTTTTATTTAAAAGAATTGTTCTGGCTGCTGTGTGAAGAATAGACACTTAGTGTATTAGTCCATTCTCGCACTGCTAATAAAGACATACCGGGTAATTTGTAAAGAAAAGAGGTTTAATTGATTCAATTCAGCATGGCTGGGGAAGCCTAAGGAAACTCACAATCATGGCAGAAGGGGAAGCAAACACATCCCTCTTCACATGACGGCAGGAAGGAGAAGAATGAGTGTAGTGGGGAAGAGCCTCTTATAAAACTATCATATATCTTGAGAACTTACTCACTATCATGAGAACAGCATGAGGGTAACTGCCCCTATGATTCAGTTACTTCCCACTGGGTCCCTCCCGTGACACATCGGGATTATGGGAACTACAATTCAAGATGAGATTTGGGTGGGGACACAGCCAAGCCATATTACTTAGGGAGGCAAGAGTGAAGTCAGAGAGGTCATTTAGGAAGCTACTGAAATGGTCCAGGGAGAAATGATAGTGTCTTAGACCTAGGGCTGCTCAGATAACTGTGCAGATTATGTGCAACCTGAGAATGATCAAGTGCAGTTCTGCTCAGCCATTCTTCTGTGGATCAGTTCTATCCACAATTAAAGATTCGGTTTTGTTTAATTTTAATGTAACTTGGGCTCTTGTATTATGGTTTTATAATTCTCCCTGACTTCCTGGGGTTGATACCTCTCAGGAGCTGAGACAGGAAGGCATTTATGGAAGGAGATGGAAGTGAGAGGGATTAGGGATCAACTGACCCAATTGTGCATGAAGGAAGTCTATGTGAGCAGGGATCTTATAGGGAACCAGTAAACTTTAATTTTTTAAATGTCTGCTATGCTTGACATTCTACCATATCAGGAGTCTATTGGGAATAAACAAACAAGGAGAATATTAGCAACATTTGCTGCACTGTACTTTCTGATATGGATTGGCTGTGTCTCCACCCAAATCTCGTTTTGAATTGTAACTCCCGCCACTCCCACGTGTCGTGGAAGGAACCTGGTAGGAGGTGATTGAATTATGGGAGCAGATCTTTTCTGCACTGTTCTCGTGACAGTTAATAAGTCATGAGCTCTGATGGTTTAAAAAAAAAAAAGGGGAGTTTTTTTGGCACCAGCTTTCTCTTTGCTTGCTGCCATCCATGTAAGAGGTGACTTGCTCCTTCTGGCCTTCTGCCTTGATTGTGAGGTTTCCCCACTACGTGGAATGGTAAGTTCAATTAAACCTCTTTCTTTTGTAAATTGCCCATTCTTGGATATGTCTTTATCAGCAGCATGAAAATGGACTAATACACTTTCCTATCTTCTTTTTTCCTGTTAATTTCTAATTTTTGTATGTAAGATAATCACAAAATACTGTAGTCAATAATTGAACCTTTTGAGGAGCAAAGTCCCCTAATGGACTATAATCTATGTGATGTATGGTGCTGGCTGCATTGTTAGTTAAATTCTCAATGGGTTCCTCAGCGTCCATTCCCTTCTTCTCCCATCCTATTAGAACTTTGATATTATTCAGCTCTTTAGTCAACTGTGTGCAGCTGTGTGACTTAATAGGGGTTGAATTCCCCTCCCTCCTGCTCTAGGGGTGGGTGTAATTCACTAAGAGGAATCATATTTCCCTAAATGGCAATTTGTTTAAAAATAAACATGTGACTTGAAGAGGACTCTACAGACTGTTTCTGGGAAAAATTTTGTCTCTCCTGCCCCCAACTCCTACCGCCAAAAAAAAAAAAAAAAAAAAAAAAAAAACAGCTAAAGAAGAGACAGAGACTCTTTACCAAAAAAACAGCTAAAGAAGAGACAGAGACTCTTTACCTTCTTCCTCTTGCCATTGTCTCATGATATGGTGTTCGGTGCTAATTCAGCCATTTCCACCCAACTTTATCAGGCATCTGATGTGGGCAGAAGAGAAAAGAAAGAACTTGGTTCCTCTTGACCCTGTTGGTCTGCCGAATTAACCAACCCTGAAGTTTGATTCAGCTTTGGACTTTCTATTACGCAAGAGATTAAAGTTCCTTTTTGCTTAAGCTAGTTTGAATTTGGTTTTGTCGCCAAAAACATTCTCATTGATGTTATCTGCTGTTATTTCCACGGTGCCAAAAAGTTTTTTGACTCAGCTTTATTCTGTACTCATGTTGCTGCTTGGGTAAAAAGAAATACAGCCTTTTCTTCCCCCTGCCATTATATTTTTCCTTTATTGCCTGTCCGTGTATAATACAAATCTGCAAGTTTAGATCCCAAAGAAAAAAAATCTGGAAATAAAAGATAGAAAAGTGCCTGCCAGGTACCCATCCCGCTTCTTCCCAGACCCCTCCCCCGTGGACAGCAACATGAGGTAACTGTGCACCTCCTCTCCCTCGTCGCTGCCTGCCTCCTGGGCCCCCAATTTGGCCCCAGCCCCAGAAATTCATGCTTTTGGACCTAGATTACCCTAAATGAACAAGCTTTCTAAATTGGAAATGCTAGCACTTTTTAAAATTCTCATTCTGTCTTGCTCCTTCATCCTTTATTGAAACTGTTCACTTGGTACAGCCTTGCTGAAAAGAGAGGCCATGTTTCTAACAAAGGTTGTCGTTACTATCTCTAGTAACCTGTTGATTTAAGAGGCTGGACGGGATATCTGCACTCCCATGTCTGTTGCAGCACTGTTCATAATAGTCAAGATTTAGAAGCAACCTAAGGGTTTATCAACAGATGAATGAGTAAAGAAAATGTGATTTATATACACAATGGAGTACTATTCAGTCATAAAGAGAATTAGATCTTGTCATTTGCAACAACAGGGATAGCAATGGAAGTTATCACGTTCAATGAAATAAGCTAGGCATGGAAAGATAAACGTTGCATGTTCTCACTTATTTATGGGAACTAAAAATTAAACTAACTGAACTCATGGAGCTAGAGAGTAGAAGTTTGGTTACCAGAGCCTGGGAAGGGTAGTGGAGGAGGTGGAGGGAAAGTGGGGATGATTAATGGGTACAAAACGTAGTTAGAATGAATAAGATCTAGTATTTGATAGGACAACATGGTGACTATTGTCCATAACAGTTTAATTGCACATTTAAAAATAACTAAAAGAGTATGATTGGAATGTTTGTAACACAAAATAAATGCTTGAGATGATGGATACCCCATTTGCCAGGATGAGATTATTATGCATTTCATGCTTGTATCAAAGTATTTCATGTATCCCATAAATGTGTATACCTACCATATACCCACAAAAATTAAAAATTAAAAAAAAGAGGCTAAACAATTGTCTCAGCTGACCAATTGTATTCCTATTCTGGATTTTTTTTTTTTGGCTTTAAAATAAAATACAGATATCAAAAAGAACACAAAACAAAGGCATTGCTTCATGAATTATTATAAAGCAATCAGCTTTACCACCATTCTCTTGGACTAAGAAGTAGAACTTTTCCCAACTCTGAAGCCCCTTAGTGTACTCCATCCCAATAACTGCCCCAACTTTTATATTGATCACTTCCTCAAGCTATTTTCTTATCACTAAACTGCGCAGCCTCAGGCACTATGGTTTAGTCATGACCACTTTAAAAAAAATCACAGAAGTCTCTTAGACCTAGGAGTCTCTTGTAATCTACAGGTGGCTCTTTATAGGTGATATTGTGGTGCACCCTCCAGTTCCCCACTCAGGACTAAGGTGTTCATCACTATCTGTCAGGGAGACCATGGGGATACTCTTAGGTTGGCCTCCATGAGCCCTGTTTCCTCATATTCATTCCTTTGTATAATGCTCTCCCTTTGAGTGTAGGCAGGACTTATGACTGGCTTCTAACTAATAGAATATGGCAAAGGTGGGGGAACATCATCCATGATTATGTTGCATTATATAAGACCCTGCCTTGCCAGCAGAGTTGCTCTGGAAATTGTCCTTGCTGGTTTGATGAAGTAAGTGGCCATGCTGAGGAATGATGGCAAAACCCTGGGGGCCTCTAGTCCAGTTTCCTGGGGATAGCTTGTACCTGCTGACTGGTGTAGGTAAAGCCTGACTTGCTTGTCTCTCTTCCATCACTTCGAATAACTGTGAAGAACCACCCCTCCAGTGCTGTGTCTTTGTTACACTGCATGGTAGATCAGCCTCCTTCTGCCCAGTCCTGCTTCCCTCACTTTCTTACAAATGTTGTTCTACATCATTCCCCAGTAAACCTTCTGCACACAAATCTGTCCCAGAATCTGTTTTTAGGAAACCCTTCCAATCATTTCCTTTCCTTAAAACTTACCTTTGGAGATCCTAGTCTATTTGACCTATAGAGTTTCCCTCTATCTGGATTTTACTGATTGCAAACTCTTGATGCATGTCAGCATGCTTCTCTGCCCTGTGTCCTCTCTGCAAATTAGCAGCTGGATACAGGGAATGGATGAGACTCCTGTTCCATTCCCTTGAAAAGACCATAGGTGATGGTGTTTCATGTATAAAATGGCCTGTAATGTTTATTTTGCTTTTTTGATATTGGTCAGAGATGTTGATACTCAATGCTTAGTTGCAATAATTTATTTGGGGTTAAAAAGTGATGTTATTTGAATTTTATTATTTTGTTTTTATTTATTAGCAGGGATAATTTTATAAAGAAATGTTTGTCCTAATTTACCTAGTGCTATAGTTCACGTAGAAAACACAAGACAAATATGTGATTTTTTCCTTTCATTTATTCAGTTTTTTGAGACAATGAATTGGATTCCTGTTCCCTTCAGATGTGCAGTTATTGTATGATCTTTAAACATTATAATCTCATGATTTAGACATATTTTATGGATTTTAGTTTATTGCAATTTTTATTTTTATTGATGTTCAAGTTGGCCTGTCTTTGCAAGTAAGACGCTTTTTGGACAGGCTCCTGATTTTTTTTTTTTTTTTTTTTTTTTGCTGTGACCCTAATAGTCTCTTATAGCTCCTCCACTCTCTGTGAGGGAGCTTCGTTTATTTATTGATATAAATCAAGAGGTCCTTGGCTTATTTTACATATTTCTTGCCCTGGACCAGGAATAAACCCTTTCTCCAAGAAACCCTGGTTTCTTAGAGTGTAAAATGGTATTTCAAGACCATAATCTGGGTTTTAAGGACCCGATTTTTGGGTTGGGTCATTGTTTCCAGATCTTTTGAGTGGTGAGAGCCAAAGGACAGAAAAAATGTGAAGAGAAATAAGTATATGAAATAAATAGATATGTGTATTTATTTTTAATATGTATACACACATTGCATATATACACATACATACATAAGTATTTGAAATAAATATATATGAACATGTATTTAAAATACTATATATATATAATCCATATATAGTATATATGTATTAATCCATATATATATAGTGTGAATATATATATAAAATCCATATATATATAGCCTATATGTGTATAATCCATATATATAATATACGGGTAAATAAATGTATGAAATCAATTTATAGATATTCAAAAATACAACATATAATATATACATTCACATGCATACATATGTATATCAACAATCTTATTAATTCATACTGAAATTTCTGATTCAAATTTAGGAATTGCCTTTTATTTAACATCTCCTATATTAAATCTGTATTTTCTGTCTTTTTCACTAAGAATTCTGTTTCTCAAGGCCACAGGGAATGATAGAATTAAAATCTCATAAACACTCACTTTATTCTACATTACTCATGCAATGATCTCAGAATAACAGCACTAATAATACTTTCACCACTTCTGATTACTGAAAATAGTTACTGCTATTGTTATTTATTGTTTATTGTTATGCTTTGTCATTGTTATTTGTAAATTCAGTCCTCACACTCCCATGTTTTTCTGGTTGTACTATATCGTGACTGTCTGATCATAGGGCAATTTGCATATCAGATTTTGTCCTTTTTAGTGCTCACTTAGTATGTGCGCTGTGAGTTGTCACCTGTTTAATGCTCACTAGCGGTCCTTATGTTGATGTGTTTCCAGTCATTTTCATTGTCTCAGGCTTGATTTTAGCAGAGTCCTTGTTGCGGGGGGGTGGGGGAAGGCTCATGGGAATAATATTTCCTCAGTTGTTGGTAATGACTTTCTGTATTCTTTAAACTCAGAAAATAAGCTCTGTAGGATGCAAAATCCTTAGCTAACATTTTCTTTCTTTGGGAACATTAAATATGTGGGTCAATTTTCTTCTCCTATAAATGTCACTGTAAAAAACTCTGAAGCCAATTTAATTTTCTTTAAATTATGTGTTCGTTTGCCTAAATGTCCCTCAAATTTTTCTTTCTCTTAAAAGCCCAGTAATTTTATTAGAATATATTTTGGTGTTGGTTGTTCTGGTTCAATATTCTCATGCTGCTGAGGATTATACACTTTTTTTTTTAATTTCAGGAAAGTTTTGTAGAATTATAGTTTTAAATATTTATTTGTTTTATTCTCTCATTTTGGGTTTATTCTTCAGGGACGTCCCCTATTTATAAGTTGAATTTTCTTTGCCTATCTTCAATATTTGTCATATTCTTTCAAACCTTTTTCTCTTACTTCATTTATCTGATTTTTAAAAATTCTCTTTTTTAACTTGTATTTCTCTGAAACCATTATTTGTTGTATTTACTGACTCTTTTGTCTAATTCAGTCTCCATTTCTCATACAATTTTCCCCTTTATTTTTAACTCCTTCTTCAATTCAGTCGTGTACCTTTTGAGTTTTCCTAATGCTGATTTATTCCAGCCTTTCTTGTCTTGTTTTGTTTTGATCTGCTTTTGGGCATGACTTTTCATCCCGCTGGATGTCACTGCGCTCCGTTCCTTTTTGCACTTTTGAATGGGTTTGACCTTGCTGCTTTTAGTTACTCATTTTTGTGTAAATTTAGTTTTCCTGACATTTTAGAGAGAAACTGGGTTCTGAGAACCTTTCAGCTTCACAAAACTACCTCTCCTTTACTTTTTCAAATTAAATGAAATGGCAGCTCGTTTCTGGGGTTGCCTGGCTGTCCCCACCACCTGCCTGCCCAACCTGCACATTTTCTGCACCTTCTCCTTTCCTTACTTCTGTTGTCCCTGTTTTATCTAATAATCATTCTTCTCCTACCAGTTTCTCTTCAATGTGGGGCTTTGTGTTTGAAGATAGCATGATAGATCATTTCTGAGATTTCACAGGGGCTACACTGCCCAGCTAGCTCTTCAGAACTAATAATAGAAACTATCAAAAGATGTTCAATATTGCTTTTCTTCAGAAGTCATTAACTTGCAGTTCTGATAAAAGATCCATCTAGTTTCATCATTCTATAACAAGTCTTAATAAAGAAGGAAAGAAAAATCCAAGAGAAACCACAGAGCCAGAAATGTTAAAAAGTGAACTCTACCTTGAGAAATTAATTAGTCCTGATCACTCAGCTACTCCTGCAACTTCTTGGGCAACCCCTTGCTCGTCCTGATTGTTGGAGGAGGCATGACTGTCCAGCTACTAATTTCAAATAGACCCTCTATCCTTTCCAGGAAGTATTTATCTGCTCTTCTGGGATTTTCCTCTTCTCAGCTTCGGCAGATGTCCTCTTGCTTCATTTTGCTTTCATCCATTCAGATGCCAATAACACACAGGTACTGCTGGTGATTTAGACGTTTCTACTTGTATTTTGGGGTTTATAGGACTATCTGTATTTAGCTTTTCTTTTAGTTGAGGTGAAATTCACATAACATAACATTAATCACAACTCAGTGTCATTTAGCCACTCACAGTATTGTACAACTATGACCTCTATCTGGTTCTAAGATATTTCATCACGTCAAAAGAAAACCCTGTGCCCATTAAACAGTTCTTCCCTTTTTCCCTTTGACCCCAGCCTCTGACAGTCACCAATTGGCCTTCTGCATCTGTGTATTTACCTATTTTGCACACTTCATATAAAAGGAATTATAAATTATATGATATTTTAGGTCTGGCATTTTTCACGTAACAAAGTGTTTTCAATTTTCATGCACTTTGTAGCAAATTTGTACAGCATTTCTTATCATTGAGTAATATTCCATTTTATGCATACGCCACAATTTTTTTAGCCATTCATTCTTCTCACTTAGTTTTATTGTAAAATTTGTCCATGGGCTTTTGGTTTTGTTCACTAGTTGCTGTGTTAGCTTTTGTGTTGGGAACTCAGGCAAACTCAAAACCTGCTGCTACCACTTTGGCCATTTTTTCAGAGCTGTGTCTGAGAAATTTTACTTGAGACTTCAAACACGTGAGTCAAGTATTATTCCAGGTGAAAAGAAAAGAATCTGGTAGCCTATGAGAGGACAGAGTCACAAAGTCCTGCTGAGGTCCTGGTGATCTTCTCTTCTACATTCTTCTGGAGGCTGGTTATTCAGCCTTTCCATGAATTCCATAAAATCTGTACTTTCATTGCCCCTACCCTCTTTCCAAGAACTTGAGCCAGCCTGAGTAGGTTTCTGTTTTGTGAAACCAAGCATGCCATGACACCAGCCCTGTCCCCAATCTGCTGCTTGTGTTTCCTCTACAATTCTACCCTAGGTCCAATTTCCTCTTGGGAACAATAGCAGGAATATATTTCATTGTGTGATTCTTCTCTAGTTGAAATGTTCTTCAGCAAACGCTCAACAAAACAGATGACTTGGCATGCTTGAGCCCTTAAATGCTTTCTTCTGCTTTTGTATTTGATTATTTCCTCTGTTGTTGACTGGTTTAGATTGGATTCCTTATACACCAAACCTGAGACAGAAATTATTGAGCAAGTGATTTATTGATGCAATGCTTGTTCTCTAGTGAAAACTGTAAGAGAGTGAGAGCAGCAGAGTAAGATGGTAGCCAGAAAAATGTGTCTTTCACTAAAGTCCAGGCTGATGGGGTCCAATACAAAACCCTAGAATGTGAATAACACCAAGAGTTGTCCCACCTTGAGGAAAGAGAGCAGGCCTTTTGTTCAAGATGCTAATGACCAGGTGTATTTTGTATAGTGCATCTCCTATGGCCAAGGGTAATTACCAGGAGGATACAACTTTTAGCTGTTAGCAACCACTTACACTAGGGAATGTGAACACCAGTTCAGTGACAGAAACCTAGGTGGGCCACTGATATAGTTGGATCTGTGTCTCCACCCAAATCTCATGTAGACTTGTAATCCCATGTTGGAGGTGGGGCCTGGTGGGAGGTGATTGGGTCATGGGGATGGAGTTCTCATGAATGGTTTAATACCACCCTCACTGGCACTTTCTCGTGGTACTGAGTTCTCGTGAGATCTGGTTGTTTAACAGTGTTCAGTTCTTCCCCCTAACCCTCCTCCTCCTGCTCCCACCATGTAAGACATGCCTGCTTCCCCTTTGCCTTCCACCATGATTGAAAATTTTCTGAGGCCTCTCCAGAAGCTGAGCAGATGCTGGCATCAGGCTTCTTGTACAGCCTATGGAACTATGAGCCAATTAAATATCTTTTCTTTATAAAATACCCAGTCTCAGGTATTTCTTTATAGTAATTTGGGAATAAACCAATATAGCCACCAACCATGCCTGCCACTCTTCCTATCTGGCTCTGTGTGTCAGTTATTTTCCTTCCCTACTCACACATATATATACATTCCCTGTGCATGTAATACACACACAGGCATGAAGGTATACCTGTATGTACATGTATATTTGCAATGTGTATATATTATGTATTTATATATTTATATCCTTCTAAATACATGATTTTTAATTTCAGTGTTTTTCCCATTGCCTTTAGGGTCTTTTTAGACAGATTGAGGTATGAAGTAGTTAGGTATAGGTTTGGGGAAGGGGTGAGGCAGAGGTTTGACCACGAAGAATAGAATTTATGGATTCCAGTAACTCTTACTAGAAAGATGCTCCTATGAGAACTTGTACATTTGTGGCTGGAGGTGGGGTGTGGGATCTGAGTCTTATAAGAAGAGTTAGAAGTGAGGGAATGGGGAGACCGAGGACTTCCTTAAAAGCATATAAAAGGACTAGCCCTAGTACCTGTGGGTGCAAAATGAAAAGGGGAAGGAAGTGGCTATTTATATGTGAAGGTCACTTGAAAGTCAAATTTTCTTAAAGAGACAATTGCTTGTTTTGGAAATTAGTGGTGTCTCATATGATGAAACTTAAAAAAGATATTCTTTGGGTTGTGGAATGGGGTAAATGCAGAGGGAGCAGGAGCAGCTGAGTGATGGACTAATTAGTTTCTCAAGGTCGATTTCACTTTTTAAGATTTCTGGTTCTGTGGTTTCCCTTGGATTTTGTTTCCTTCTTTATTAAATCCTGTTATTGAAGCAATGGAGCTAGATGGATCTTTTATCAGAACTGCAAATTAATGACTTCTGAAGAAAAGCACTATTGAACATCTTTTGATAGTTTCTATTATTAGTGTTTCAAATTTGTGTGATGAGAAATGATACGTATTTGCCTTTTTAAAGTAATGTTGTATGGAATGCTTGAAACAGTCTCAGCCCCCAAAACCATTTTAATACTTAGATGTATTAATAACATATTTATGACTTGCCATGTAAGGAATCTGATGTTCCCTATCCAAATGGGCAAAAAGAAAAAAAAATAACAGGCAAAGGCATTGCTTCTTTCGTTTTTCTACTTTTAAAGAATTGTCAAAACCCCTTTGTGTCCTTTCCCAGCACGGAGCCTGCAGGCAGACGGCTGAGGGTAATTTTAGAAATGGGTGATACAGAAGGAGGCCAGAACCCAGGAGGTCACGACCTACGGCTTCTATAAGTGAAAAGCTTCTATTTTGGGAGAGCAGTATGTGTGATGTTCTCTGATGATCTGTAGATCTGACAGCATGGGGTATCCCAGGAGGCATCTGACCCCATTTTCCTACTGGGTTTCTTGAGATAATACACAAGCAAAGTCTATATGGTCCTTCCTTTCTCTTTCTGCATTTCTGCTTTCTTGTTTCTCTCGTATTCTGACACGTTGTAGGATATTTGTGTGTGTGTGTGTGCATACCTTTTCACTAGAGATTGCTGAATATTTCTAGCTTATTTTGGTTGTGCTTTGTTGTTGTTTGTTTGTTTTCTTTCCTTTTGATCCAGATCCTAATTTTCGAATGTCCAGAGAAAACCTTGTTTGAATCATAAAGATCTGGGTAAAGGTCATTGTTTCTGTAATTTCTTTTCCCTATAGACTTCATAAATCCGAAGTTTTGACTTCCCTGCTGTTGGGCAAGGATTCTTACCTAATAGAAAATCAGCTCACATGTTTTTAGTAGAGTTTTAATGTTTGAATCTAGTCAAAATTGTAGGATGTCATATTAAAGAGATGTCAAGAGCCAAAAATGTCCTCATCCAACGTGAAACTAAGGTAGTGTTACTTTTAAGAGCTCTTGGGGCGGTGGTGAGGAAGGTGGCATTTTAAAAAAATGAAGAAGTGCCGGGCGCGGTGGCTCACGCCTGTAATCCCAGCACTTTGGGAGGCCGAGGCGGGTGGATCACGAGGTCAAGAGATCGAGACCATCCTGGTCAACATGGTGAAACCCTGTCTCTACTAAAAATACAAAAATTAGCTGGGCATGGTGGCACGTGCCTGTAGTCCCAGCTACTCGGGAGGCTGAGGCAGGAGAATTGCT
>PVKV010028068.1:0-25496 GCA_004027835.1 Alouatta palliata | reverse complement strand
AGATTTTTTAATGATCGCCATTCTAACTGGCGTGAGGTGGTATCTCAATGTAGTTTTGATTTGCATTTCTCTAATGACCAGTGATGATGAGCATTTTTTCATATGTTTGTTGGCTTCACGTATGTCTTCTTTTGTAAAGTGTCTGTTCATATCCTTTGCCCACTTTTGAATGGGCTTGTTTGTTTTTTTCTTGTAAATCACAACAGAGATATTTTAACAACTATAGGACCACTGAAGAAGCATCTTAATTAATCAGAGAAGGCTTCCTGGAAGAATAATGATCTCATGTTAAAAGTAAAGAAGTAGGAATTAGATGTGATGAGGGGAAAGTAAGAATACTGTATTAGTCAAAGTTCTCCAGAGGGACAGAACTAATAGGATGTACTTATATATGAAAGGGAGTTTATTGGGGAGAATTGGCTCATATGATCACAAAACGAAGTCCCACAGTAGGCCGTCTGCAAGCTCGGGAAGAAGACAGTAGTGGCTCAGTTAAGTCTAAGAGCCTCAAAAACAGGAAAGCCTTCAGTCTGTGGCCAAAGATCCAAGAGCCCTCAGCAAACCACTAGTATAAGTCCAAAAGTCCAAAGGCTGAAGAAACTGGAGTCTGATGTTCGAAGGTAGGAGAAATAGATGGAAGCATCCAGCACAGGGAAAAGGTAAAAACTGGAAGACTCAGCAAGCCAATTTATCCCACCTTCTTCCCCCTGCTTTTCTCTAGCCAACTGGATGATGCCCACGCTCATTGAGGGTGGGTCTTTCTCTCCCAGTCTACTAAGTCAAATGTCAGTCTTCCTTGGCAATACCCTCACAGACACACCCAGAAACAATACTTTACCAGCTATCTAGGCATCCTCCAATCCAATCAAGTTGACTCTAATATTAACCATCACAAAGACAGTCCAGAAAGAGGAAATAGGATGGGCCAAGATAAGCAAGTGTGCATCAGTCACACACCATAGGAATTATACATAAAAGAATAAATTAACTGGTTGTAAACTTAGGTAGCATCTAAAATTTGTGAAGATGTGAATGATGTGAAGCATGTAGATGAATAAATACTAAAAGAGAAATTTTTTTTTTTGAGATTCTTGTTTTTATAGAGATCCTTTTCCATGCAAATAAGACAGAATTAAATGTGGTCAAACTTTGGTTTACCTTTCAATTAAAATGTCTAATTATATAGAAATTGACTCAAGTGCTCTTTACTTTAAAATTGTAAAACACTAGAATGACATTTTGAATTCACTAGCTAATTTAAGGAATTTTCATTTTTACATTTTTCTAAAATCAAGAGATGCATATCAAAATATTTAGGAGTGAGCTGTCGGACTGTCTATAATTTATTTTAAAAATCTATAGCAAAAATAAATTAGATTATTGCAAAATATTAGTAGCTGTCAATTCTAAGTTATGAGTATATGATTTTCTATTTTATGAAAGATTTTTATAATAAAAGAACATAAGAACATAAACGTTTTCCTAATGTTTATGAAAGAGAGAAAAGGATAGATAAATGCAAATACCCAGCTATAAAACTATTCAAGTACTTAAAAAACGAAGACCAAAATATTATTGATTCAAAATATTATTATTCCAAGTGTGGTCACATTTTGTTTGAAAAGAGAAAAGGATTCTCGTATACTGTTCTGTGTAAATGTCATGGTTTGACAAGCTTCACTCATAATTAGTTTGTCCTGGCACACAAAAAGAATTACAGAGTTATAATTAATAGTGCTGATTTATGAAGAGAGATTGGTGAGCCATTAGTCAATTCACTGGATCCTTGCCAAATAATGAAAGTATTTACTCACATAGGATGGCAGTGATGATCAAGGAGATAATGCTAGTTTAGATCTCTATTTTTTGGCCATGCGTGGTGGCTCATGGTTGTAATCTCAGCACTTTGGGAGGCCAAGGCAGGTGGATCACCTGAGGTCAGGAGTTTGAAATCAGTTTGACCAATATGGTGAAATTCCATCTCTACTAAACATACAAAACTTAGCCTGTCATGGTGGCATGCACCTGTAGTCCCAGCTACTTGGGAGGCTAAGATAGGAGAATTGCTTGAACCTGAGAAGTGGAGGTTGCAGTGAGCCGAGATTGTGCCACTGCACTCCAGCTTGGGTGACAGAGCAAGACTCTGTCTCAAAAAAACAAAACAAAACAAAAATCTATTTTCTTTTTTATATTTTAAAAAATGTTATTGTGTTTTGGGCTCTGGTGTACATGTGCACATCCCGCATCCTGCAGGATTGTTGCATAGGTATATACATGCCATGGTGATTTGCTGTCTCCATCCCCCGTGTCGCCTACATCAGGCATTTCTCCCCGTGTTATACCTCCCCATCCTCCCTGCTCTCCCTCTCCCCTTCACTTTCCCTCCCCTCCCCTCCCCTCCACTCCCACACCTAGCCCAGTGAATGGTGTTCTCTTCCCTGTGCCCAAGTGTTCTCATTATTCTTGACGCGCCTATGAGAGAAAACATGCGATGTTTGGTTTTCTGTTCTTGTGTCGATTTGCTGAGAATGATGGTTTCTAGATTCATCCATGTCTCTACAAAGGACACAGACTCATCAGATTTTATGGCTGCATAGTATTCCATGGTGTATATGTGCCACATTTTCTTTATCCAGTCTATCATTGATGGGCATTTGGGTTGGTTTCAGGTCTTTGCTGTCATAAACAGCACTGCAACGTACATACATGTGCAGGTGTCTTTATAATAGAGTGATTTATAATCCTTTGGGTATATACCCAGTAATGGATTGCTGGGTCAAGTGGAATTTCTATTTCTAGATCCTTGAGGAATCACCACACTGTCTTCCACAATGGAGTTGAATTAATTTGCACTCCCACCAACAGTGTAAAAGTGTTCCTATTTCTCCACATCCTCTCCAGCATCTGTTGTCTCCAGATTTTTTTAATAATCGCCATTCTAACTGGCTTGAGATGGTATCTCAATGTGGTTTTGATTTGCATTATATCTCTGTTTTGGTACCAGTACCATGCTGTTTTGATTTTTTTAGCCTTGTAGTATAGTTTGAAGTCAGGTAGTGTGATGCCTCCAGCTTTGTTCTTTTTGCTTAGGATTGTCTTGGCTATGTGGGATCTCCTTTTATTCCATATGAAGTTTAAATTGTTTTTTTCCAGTTCTGTGAAGAAGGTCAATGGTAGCTTGATGGGGATAGCGTTGACTCTATAAATTACTTTAGACAGTAAAATGTGAAAATGGCCATTTTCACAATATTGATTCTTCTTTATCATGAGCATGGAATGTTTTTCCATTTGTTTGCATCCTCTCTTATTTCCTTGAGCAGTGGTTTGTAGTTCTCCTTGAAGAGATATTTTACATCCTTTGTTAGTTGTATTCCTAGATATTTTATTCTCTTTGTAGCAATTGTAAATGGGAGTTTGCTCATCATTTGGCTCTCTGTCTGTTGTTGGTGTATAGGAATGCTTGTGATTTCTGCACATTGATTTTGTACCCTGAGACTTTGCCAAAGTTGCTTATCAGCTTAAGGAGGTTTTGGGCTGAGATGATGGGGTCTTCTAAATATATGATCATGTCATCTGCAAATAGGGACAATTTGACTTCTTCTTTTCCCAATTGAATGCCCATTATTTCTTTTTCTTGCCTAATTACACTGGCTAGAACTTACAATACTATACTGAATAGGAGCAATGAAAGAGAGTATCCTTGTCCAGTGCCAGTTTTTAAAGAGAATACTTCCAGTTTTTGCCCATTCAGTATGATATTGGCTGTGGGTTTGTCATAAATAGCTTTTATTATTTTGAGATATATTCCATCGATACCTAGTTTATTGAGAATTCTTACCATAAAGGGCTGTTGGATTTTGTCAAAGGCCTTCTTTGCATCTATTGAGATAATCTTGTGGTTTTTGTCTTTGGTTCTGTTTATGTGGTGAATTATATTTATAGATTTGCATATGTTGAACCACCTTGCATCCCCAGGATGAAGCCTACTTGATCGTGGTGGTAAGCTTTTTGATGTGCTATTGGATTCAGTTTGCCAGTACTTTACTGAAGATTTTTGCATCAATGTTCATCGTGGATATTGGCCTGTAATTTTCTTTTTTAGTTGTGTCTCTGCCAGGTTTTGGTATCAGGAGATACTGGTCCATAGAAAGAGTTAGGGAATATTCCCTCTTTTTGTAGTGTTTGGAATAGTTTCAACAGGAATGGTACCAGCTCCTCTTTGTACATCTGGTAGAATTTGGCTATGCACCAGTCTGGACCTGGACTTTTTTTGATTGGTAGGCTGTTCTGCCTCAACTTCAGACCTTGTTATTGGTCTATTCAGGGTTTCAGCTTCTTCCTGGCTTAGTTGTGGGAGTGTACAAGTGTCCAGGAATTTATCCACTTCTTCCAGATTTACTGGTTTATGTGCATAGAGTTGTTTGTAGTAATCTCTGACGGTAGTTTGTATTTCCGAGGAATCAGTGGTGATCTCCCCTTTACCATTTTTTATTGCATGTATTTGATTCTTCTCTCTTTTCTTTTTTATTAGTCTAGATAGCAGTCTGTCTAGTTTGTTGATCTTTTCAAAAAACCAGCTCCTGGATTTATTGATTTTTTTTGAAGGTTTTTTTTTGTGTCTCTATCTCCTTCAATTCTGCTCTGATCTTAGTTATTTCCTGCCTTCTGCTTGCTTTTGAGTTTTTTTGATCTTGCTCCTCTAGCTCTTTCCATTTTGATGATAGGATGTCGATTTTAGATCTTTCCTTGTTTCTCATGTGGGCATTTATTGCTATGAATTTCCCTCTAGACACTGCTTTAAATGTGTCCTGTAGATTCTGGTATGTTGTGTCTTTTATCTTGTTGGTTTCAAAGAACATCTTTATTTATGCCTTCATTTCATTCTTTATCCATTTGTTTTTCAGGAGCAAGTTGTTCAGTTTCCATGTGACTGTGCAGTTTTGAGTGCTTTTCTTAATCCTGTGTTCTAATTTGATTGCGCTGTGGTGTGAGATACTGATTGTTATGATTTCTGTTCTTTTGAATTTGCTGAGGAGTGATTTACTTCCAATTATGTGGTTAATTTTAGAGTAAGTGTGATGTGGAGCTGAGAAGAATGTGTATTCTGTGGATTTGGGGTGAAGAATTCTGTAAATATCTATTAGGTTTGCTTGGTCCAGATATGTGTTCAAGTCCTGACTATCCTTGTTGACTTTCTTGTTGATCTGTCCAATTGTCAGTGGAGTATTAAAGTCTCCCACTATTATTGTGCAGGAGTCTATATCTCTTTGTAGGTCATTAAGAACTTGCTTTATTTATCTGGGTGCTCCTGCATTGGGTGCATATATAATTAGGATTATTAGCTCTTCTTGTTGCATTGATCCTTTTACCATTATGTAATGCCCTTCTTTGTCTCTTTTGATCTTTGTTGGTTTAAAGTTGTTTTATCAGAGACTGGGATTGCTCCCTTTGCTTTTTTTTGCTCTCCATTTTCTTGGTAGATCTTCTTCCATCTCTTTATTTTGAGTCTATGTGAGTCTATGCATATGGGATGAGTCTCCTGAATACAGCACACGGTTAGGTCTTGACTTTTTATCCAGTTTGCCACTCTGTGTCTTTTGATTGGGGCATTTAGGCCATTTACATTCAACATTAATATTGTTATGTGTGAATTTGATCCTGCCATTTTGTTACTGGCTGGTTGTTTTGCCCATTAGTTGATGTGGTTTCTTCATTGTGTCTTTGTTCTTTACCATTTGGTTCTTTTTTGCAGTGGCTGGTACTGGTTGTTCCTTTCCATGTGTAGTACTTCCTTCAGGAGTTCTTGTAAGGCAAGTCTCATAGTGACGATATCTCTCAGCAATTGCTTGTCTGTAAAGGATTTTATTTCTCCTTCACTTATGAAGCTTAGTTTGGCCAGATATGAAATTCTAGGTTGAAAGTTCTTTTCTTTAAGGATGCTTAACATTGGCCCCAACTTCTGTGAGTCCAGAGAGGCAGAATACTCAGCGTGCAAGTTATGTGAAACAGGTTGATTACCCACAGGTAGGCAGCAAGGAACAACAGAAGCCTAGGAGTCATTGGGAACTGGTCCCCCACGGCTGTCTGGGTTGAATGGAAACTCAGCTACTCATGAGCTGCATACACCACAGTGGAGGGACCCCATCAAACAGCCCAACCCTGGTTATATACCTCGGGGAACACATGGTGCACTGGGCTAATGTCTGGAGACATCTGTTTCCGGGAGGGTCTGGAATACAGCCTGGACTGTTCCAGGCAGTTCTCCAGGCCTTATCTCAGCATGTTGCATTTACAGCACACTCTATAGCTATTCTTGAGAACTACAAGAAAAAGGGGCAGGGAGAATTCAGTTCTTCCAATGCCATCCAGAGAATTATCCTGCAGAAAGAAATGTTGGAATCAGGAGAACCAGTCATAGACTGTTGCACTCATTCAGGTTGGACATGAAGTGGCTTGGACTATCGTGGTGGCAGAGGAGGTTGTGAGAAGTGATGAAGTTCTGGATTCATCTTGAAAAGAGTAGAGTTTATGAGAGTTTTGTTTGAGATGAATGTTAGACTCAAGGAAATTGCTAAAAGTATTGGCAAAAAGAGAAACCTGAGTCTTGGGGCTTACCAGTGAAGGGCACTGTTTCAGGTGTTATGTTCTTTAAAAACAGTTTTCAAGAATTGAGTGTAAAAATGTAGCTACAACTATGGTGGTCAGAAGAATTTGACTACAGAAGTTGTTCACAATGATTTCCAATGTTTCTTATAAATTAATTGCTATAGCTATCATAACTAGTATGCTGGAATAATTTGAATATTTTTAATGCGTGCATAGCAAATGTTCCTATGAATGGACCTTTGATGAAGCCACAGAGTTGAATTTTGGGACATTTGCATCATATCTATCCTATCTAGTTTCTAAAACTACCAATTTATTTAAATTTTGCTATAGGCAATGACCTGAAATTTTGTATTTTGAATGCATTTGTTCTCTGGTTCCAATTACATTTTTGTTTAACTTTTTTTTTCTTCATTAGAAGGTAATTGTTTCCCTGAATGGGATGGACTCATTTGTTGGCCCAGAGGAACAGTGGGGAAAATATCGGCTGTTCCATGTCCTCCTTATATTTATGACTTCAATCATAAAGGTATTGACTTTTTCTGAAATGATTAATTTGAAACAAACATTTACTTGTCGTTTTTTTTTTGATAATTGATTCTAAGGGAACTGAGTGATCTCAGCACCTTTCATGTCTTTACAGGAGTTGCTTTCCGACACTGTAACCCCAATGGAACATGGGATTTTATGCACAGCTTAAATAAAACATGGGCCAATTATTCAGACTGCCTTCGCTTTCTGCAGCCAGATATCAGCATAGGAAAGGTAATGGAATTTTTCTATTTGTGAACTCCTCAGAGAAAGCAGAATGATGTTTTAATGCAATTCTTGATTGCCAACCATTATATATAAAAACCCTCTTATTCCATGACACGGGGATCATAAAAGATAAAAGCAATGTTGCAGTCTTTTCAGATGCCTATCAATCATTCTGGTATTTTCTATAGCCTAGAGCTGCCTGGCTGAGATACATCCATCTATACTTATAAATACACCTGTGTATGCGTTGTGTGTGTTATGTCACACTATGTTATGTTTACATTGCATTATATTATGCTGTATTTCATATAAAAATCCCAATAGGTAGTTAGCAACATGATTCATTATTTTTTCTTGGTTACCTATGAATGGCTATATCTCATCTGTATATTCCAGAAGGATTTTTGCATGTTAGAGGGTATTTTCCACCTCATCAGATTTACCAGTAGGTGATTTCATTAGCATATAAAAGATTAGAGTTGTAGGATTAAAGAGGAGCAAGGGGCATCATATAAATCTTCCAGGATAATATATTAATTTCACAGATGTGAGTCAACTAAGAACCAGAGATTAGGTATTGGTCAAAGTGACGTAGCTTGGTGATAACAAGGTTTAAAGCAGAACCTTTATGTCCTAATTTCACATCAGTGCTGTTTCCAATATAGAAATCATATGTAAACTTTGAGATATTGTAGAGAGTGACTTTTAAGTTATAAAAGTTGATTTAAAAGTCATGTTTAAATTTATATCACTTAGACCTCGTGAGTGAAAATGCATGATGATATATGCATATGATGCTAAGAGTTAATGTGATAAATTGTGTGTAAATTATCTTTATGTAGACCCTGATAATAGTCTATCATACATAAACTTTTCAAACTTTTGACTTATTTCTTTAGGTCTGGTAATGTTTTGGAGAGGTAGAGAGGGAGAACAGCAGCAAGAGAAGTAGTGAGTTGAAGGTTTCTTTGATTTTGCATTAATAGAACGTCCTTTCTTAACTTTTTGCCTTAATAAGCTCTTTAGGAATTGGTTGAAAGACTTTCAGTTTTCCATTTAATTGTTGAAAAGCTTCTTAGATAAAATAAGTCAAGGTAAGGAGATTGTTAGGTACTCTACAGTGGAACCAATGTCAGCATTCAGTTAAGATAAAATGCTTCAAAATAATTTCAATCTCATTGATAGAAATAAATATTCACTGATAGTGTAGTCTGTGATTATCTTTATTTTCGCGTCACGTGATGTAAAATGCAAACCTTTCAGAGCTGTTAAGTGGCCATTAAATTAAACCATGGTTTAATTTATACTGAACTCTAATCTTATAACCATTTTCTGTGATTACTGTGTATTTTAAGAATAAAAATAACTAAAGATGGTTGATGGCTATACTCAAGATATGTACTAGTTTATGTAAAATGATTTAAAAGTTAATAGAAAATTTGAAGAATTGTGTTAACATAATTTATCTCCTTAATTAAAAACACAAAGAATATTTTCTATTGTTTGCAACCTTTATGTAATAATTTGGGAAAACCCAAGAAAACAAAATATCTTTAATAAGAAAACTAGATATATCCTGAAGTTTTGACACACTGTAAGGCAAAATGATATTACTTATTTATGAGATATAAATTATTAATATTTAATGAAATTTTTTATAAGGAAGGAAAAGCAAAAAACTAAAAAAGTATATGTTTAGAATAAATGCCACACTTTTATCGGGAAAACAAGACTAAGATACAAATAAAAATTTGTATAAATTTTTATACAGTTGGTTTGGCAAAATAAGGTCATGATTTTAGTTAAAAAAAAAAGGGAAGAAATTCTAATGATAGATCATAAGATTATTAATTTTTTTAGATTGTGATATTTAAAACAGTAGCATAATATAGAAACTACCATATAATACATCTGCTGTCCAAAGGCTAGATGTACTTTTGGAAAGCAATTTAGCAGTATATATTTAAAAACTTCAAAGGGATCATATTCTTTGATTTTATAAATTTACTTCTAAAATCAAGCACAAGGATTTAGAATGGAGGAACTGAATGGGAAAAAATGTTCATTGAACAAATTTTTATAGTGAATATTTCAACAAGTTTAAATTTCTAATAAAGACTGTTTAGTTAAATAAACTCAAATATATGTATATACATTTTATAAAGAGTTTGCAGCCTTGAGCAATTATTTTGTCACACACAAAAAATTCAGGAATAAACTTGTATATAAACTGAGAATGCAGATGCTTAAAATAATAGGCAATGCTTTACAGAAATAGAATGAAAAGAAATACATGAAGTGCTAGCTGGACATAGTGGCCTGTGTCTGTAGTTGCAGCTATTTGGGAGGCTAGGATGGGAGGATCTCTTGAACCAAGAGTTCAAGATCAGCCTGGGCAACACAGGGAGATGCCATCTCTTAAAATAATGACAACAGTGACTTCAAGAAATATGTGAAGTACATTAAATACTAACAGTATTTTTTTCTGATTGGTTAGAATTTAGAATTTGTAAGATTTTTTCCCTTCTCCCTTTTATATTTTAATCACTATTCAAATATTTTCTATAAAATGTTTTACTATTGTAAGGAGAAAATAATAAGTAGTAAATAATACTTTTTAAAAAAGTAACAAGAGGCAAAGTCTTCTGCTTCCAGTCATATTGTAGGCAGTTGCAACAAGAATAAGTTGGGTAAGATGAAAAATCAATAATTTGTAAAAATGAGTTGAGGATGCCAAGAAATCTAAATGAACTGAATTCCAGAAATGGCAAGCCCTTCCTATGAGAGAAGAGACCCATGGCTGCGTGTGTCCCTAAGACCACAGTAGAAGGGGAGACACCAGGCCATTGAAGGGGATGAAGAGAAAAGAGACAAGCTTTCATACCAACTTTTAGCAGAAAAGGCTGGTGTAAGGGCTTAGCATCCCAAGGAGTAAGCCCTAGTCTCAGTGAGCTATGATCCACCTGGTAATTCTTTGCCATGGCAACTTCACCAAGTGCATGGAGGAAGTATGCCAAAGGCTGGGGCAGGCAGAGGGCTCAGAGAAATCCCTTGAGTTGTGCACAGGGCTCTCACAGTGAAAGGCAGCAGTTGGCTGAAGGCATGGATCAGGACAGAGGAGCTGAGAAGCATCCCTTGAGGCACATAGGGCCCTCACTAATTGCATGACTGATGCAGCCCACAGGCCAGAAGGGCAGGGAAGCTGAGAGAAATCCCCTAAAGATTCACAGTTCTCACTGAGTGCAAGGCAGTGGCCAATTGCAAGTCCAGGCCTCTGGAACTTCTGACTAACACCTTCAAGTTGGGGTTCCCACGAACCCTTCTTCAGGCTTGATTAATTTGCTAGAGGAGCTCACAAAACTCAGGGAAACACTTACATTTACTATATATTATTATAAAGGGTATTTTAAAGGATACAAATAAGCAGCCAGATGAAGAGACGTACAGGGTGAAGTCTGGAAGAGTCTGAAGTGAAGGAGCTTCTGTTCCGGTGGAGTTGGGGTGCACCACCCTTCTGGTAAATGGATGAATTCTTGTTCACCTTCCTGTAAGCCTCCATAAGTTCAGCTGTCTGGCAGCTCTCCAGATCCCATTTTCTCGGCCCTTTTATGGAGACTTCATTGGGCTGGCCTGATTGAAACATGGAAAATCCTTGCTGGGTTCCCCATTTAGTCTATTAGTATTAGATCATATCCTTTTTGTCCATTCACATTTCTAAACCATTGTCCAATCTTAAAAGGTCACATACTGTATAATTCTTATGTGACATTTATGAAATGACAAAATTATAGAGAAGGAAAACAGATTAAGGGTTGCCAGGTGTTTAGGATGGTGGAGAGGAAGAGGTGTCACTCTAAAGAGACAGAACAAGGGAGAACTTTGTGATGGTGAAATTGTTCTGTACTTGATTACAGTAATGGTTACAAAAATGTACATGTGATAAAATGACATAGAACTATAAATATGCACTTGTATCAAGGTTAAATTTCTGGTTTTGATATTTTAGTATAATTGTGTAAGATAAAAGCTTTGGAGAATATTGGTGAAGGGAACCTGGGCTTTCTTACAATATTTTCTACTTCTTTTTAATCTATAATTATTTTTAAATAAAATAATTGAAAAGGAATGAACCATTTATACATGTAACAATATTGATGAATGTAAAAAACAGTATGTTGACAAAAAGTGTATATGCTGTATTATGTAATTCTAAGAGGTCTAAGAATAATCAAGAAGTATATGAAGTGTGTGAACAGAGAAAGCTAATTTGTGGTGACAGGAACAGTGGTTTCCTGGAGGTGGATGGTGGGTGTTTTTTTTGACTAGCAAGGGACACAAATGAACTTGGTTTGTCAAAACCTATCAAAATTATCACTCCAGATCTCTACATTTCATTGCATGCAAATTACAGCTCAAAAAAGTTAAAGAGGATTAGAAATAATATTCCAAAAATGACATAGTATTTCTTTGCCAGTTTATTGGTAAAATAGTCCCATATCATACATGAGTATCTCTTTCCTTCCAGCAAGAATTCTTTGAACGCCTGTATGTAATGTACACTGTTGGCTACTCCATCTCTTTTGGTTCCTTGGCTGTGGCTATTCTCATTATTGGTTACTTCAGGTGAGTGATGCCCATCACCTTCTCCGTGAAGGGACACATTCTGTTTCCTAGTCAGAGAAGACATAGGCGTCTCATAATATTTTCCAAATATTTTCCTCAAATGCATGTTTTTGAATTCAGCCTAATGTTATTATACTATTTGACAGTTAATTTTACATGACAAATTCAGAGTTCTTTGTTTAAAAACTTAAAGCATCAAAGTAGTATTAAACCTCTAAACCAGTAAGTGTGTACTGCAGTATATTTGTTGCAAAGTGGGACAGCATCGAGTTGAATGAGTTCCCAAGTGTTTTTGGTGCTATTGGACAAAAGTTCATCTTAATTAATTCCCAAAATTATCGGATATCAGCACATAAAGAAACAGTATTTATTGCTTTTGCTGTGGTTTATTTTTTTATCCACTTTAACATGTGTCCAATTCCATTCAGCTTAATCTAAATCATTACAAAATTCTGAACACCAATTCAGTTGGCCCTCCATATACAGGGATTTCACATCCTCAGATTCAACAGACTATGGATGGAAAATACTGAGAAAAAAGTTTGATTATGTTTGTACTGAACATTTACATACTTAATTTTTTTGGTCATTTTTCTCTAAATAATACAGTATAACATGTACTTACATAGAATTCACGTTGTATTTGGTGTTATAAGTAATCTAGAGATGATTTAAAGTAACAAGATGATGTGCATAGTTTATATGCAAATGCTATGCTGTATCATATAAGGGACTTGAGTATCTGCAGATTTGGGAATTTGTGTGGAGTCTCGAACCAGTCCCTGCTGGAGGGGAGCAGACTGACTGGTGGTGGCAGCAGTCGCCCTGGGTGTTTTCCCCCATTTTTGATTTTATCCAAATTTAAATACTGAATATTTCTCTCCATAGACGATTGCATTGCACCAGGAACTATATCCACATGCACTTATTTGTGTCTTTCATGCTGAGAGCTACAAGCATCTTTGTCAAAGACAGAATAGTCCACGCTCACATAGGGGTAAAGGACCTGGAGTCCCTAATAATGCAGGATGACCCACAAAATTCCACTGAAGCAACTTCTGTGGACAAATCACAATTTGTAAGTGTTTTTACCATTTTCTCTCATTACTAATTTGTCTAACATTACAAATAGGTACAATTTTATAGTCTACTAAACATACGATACCTTGTTTTTGCTTATCTTATCTCTGAACTAACTGAAATGGATTATCAATTTGTATAGTGATGTTTTCTCCCTCAATTCTGTCCTTTCATGTCTAATCAATCAACGTTTTATTAAAAGTTCTTGGGTTTTTCCCTCAAGAACTTTCTGGAATGGAAACTGCAAAACACACAAGATTGGAATGGTATTTGGTGTATGCACCACAGCAACTGTCATAGCTCCCCACTTTAGAAAGTAAAAAAACCCATTAGCAAAACCAGAAGCTTACAACTTAAAAGCCCATGATATTTAGTCCCTTTATTGAATACCCAAAGACTTGTTCCAATATAAAATTTTATGTTGCTTGATTCTGCTCTTGAATGTCCTGGTGGTATAAAATAGATTCACCCAATAATTCACTGAAATCATTGAAGCAATATATCTGAAATTAGGTATAGTAGATTGATTGTCTTGGTGGTGTGAAATAATACCCTGTCTGGATCTGTGCCTTTGCCCTACAACTTTATAGTCCCTGCTGATCTGGATTCTGGGCTGGCACTGTGACTTGTTTTCCCCAACAGAAGGAAGTGGAAGCGATAGTGTAGCAGTTGAGAGTAGACGTCTGATGAGTGAGCCTAGCTGAGACAAGCCTAGCCCAGATCAGCAGAACTACCCAGCCAATCCACAGATTTGTAAGACATATTAAATGTTTATTGTCGTAAGTCACTAACTTTGGGGGGCAGCTTGTTTTGCAGGAGTAATTGCATAAAAAGACCAAAATAAAATAAATTCAAGCTAGAAATATGGATAATATTCTCTTCTTTATGCTTTTCTATATGTTTCTAATTTTCTGTGAGGGTCATGTTTGATTTTTATAAACAGAAAAAATTGAGAAAAGTAATTTTTTTTTGTAACTTCTTAAAGAAAAAACTTATTTTAAAAGTAGAATCCAGTTCATAGTCTTGAAAACTGCTGCACCAAAATAAGTGTTTTGGCCTCTCAACAGTTTTGACTTTCCTTTGCACAGGAGACATATTAACCTGAAAAAGAAACTGAAGACTTATCTTTTAGTGGTCTCATTGTTGGCATCCAGTATATCGAAAAGTTCTAATATGATGCAATTCTGGTTTATTTGTAACAGATCGGGTGCAAGATTGCTGTTGTGATGTTCATTTACTTCTTGGCTACAAACTATTACTGGATCCTGGTGGAAGGTCTCTACCTGCATAGTCTAATCTTTGTGGCTTTCTTTTTGGACACTAAGTACCTGTGGGGCTTCATCTTGATAGGCTGGGGTAAGGCATTTATATCTTTGTTCCTTTAAAATTGGATGATGGATTTGACAACGTTCTGTCGTGCCCATCATTCACATTCCTACAACCTGAAACAATCCCTCCCTTCTTATTTTTATCTCCCTTTCTTTTATTCTTCTATTCTTAGGCAAAAATAATTAAGATCAAGTCCATAATTCTCTCAGTGGTGACGAACTTTTAAAGTTATTTATGGTTAGTATTCTTAGGCCAGATTTTTGAGAAGATTCTTTGGAGGAAGTAAAAGAGAACTCATTTTAAGCTATGTACATCTACAGCTAAATGTCAGTATTCTGCTTTATCAATAACTTTTTCTTAAAAATTTTTATTTTTAAACTTCTAAGCTGTAATCATATTTTTGATTTGTATTTCTAGGTCTTACAATGAGAATGCTAGGAATGAATTTGTAGGACCATCCTGGCTGTATTTAACAAATACAAATTACAAACTAATTATGTCGATTTACCATATGCTTTAGAAGGAAAAGTATTCAGCTCTCATTCCAAAAATGACTTAGCAATACAAGGGGGATTACTGGATTAGGCCCTGACTCAACATGACATGGGGACAAGAAATTGTTTGCTTGTTAAAAATTGAGGGAAATGAAAACTCACATGTGGTTAGAACTGAGAAGTGGTTGGAGATTAACAGTTGCAAATCTCAATTGCTATTTTAATATTTAAATTAGTAGGTGCTCAGCATAGGAAAAAAAATCACTAAGCAGCTCAGGACTAAATTTAAAGAGTTTTTTTTTTCTTTCCAAAATAAGAATATTCCTTTGCCTATTTTGTCTTAATTTTTTTCTTAATAATTGAAATGTGAAGTAAGGAATGCTGAACTTTCTGCTAGCTAATTAACAACTTTTAAGAAGACAAAAAAATCAATTTACCGGTACTCTTATTACGAAATAATCATCACAATTAAAATTTTATTTTTGTAGACAGCTCATCTGTTTTAAGCCTCTTTCTTATTTCTTCGATTAGCAGTTACTGAAAATAAAAAAGTTATATTTTGCTTTTTTAGAATCCTTGGAAATTTTCTTGACAGTTTTTGGTAATTTGCCTTCCTTCAAATCAAGATTATATCTGTGTTCCCACATAATTATTAGGAGTTGGAAAAGGTGTTGATAGAAAATTCAATAATGAATTTAGACATTTGTTTGTTCGGGTTATATTTTATTTTTCACATTTCCCTATTATTGCTCACATTTGTAATAAATTCTTTTTCTTCTCTTTACTTACGTCTTGATAGTTACCTGGTGCAAGCCTCCTCATCAACTGTTTATTTGGGCTTTATTACTCAGTCTGTCTCTCCTTACAGTGAGGAGTTTGTCCGACTGAATCTCAGAAAACACAAATCTTTCTATGAAAAAGAGAATTTAAAGAAAAGCTAAGGTGCCAGTGAGTTTCTATGCAAGTATGGTTTCTTACCTTCTTTTACAGCTTTTGTTAATTTGTCCACAAAAGTTTTGGCATAGAGATGACAACTACAATAGAAATCTTCATTTCATGAAATAGTTTAAGAACATACATGAAAGCAAGTAGAATTTTCATGGAAACTCTCTGTGAAACCATTTTACATGCCATATTTTGCTCAATGTCACAATTAGCCACAAGTCAAAACAGTAATAACTATTCTTTATGAGATTACGGTTCTCTAGCTAGCCTATCTTTTGACTCTCTCTTTGCATTTCCATTCTTTTAAAAAATACTCTAGTCTAGGGCATATATAACGAAAATAATAGTATTCTTTTAAGATTCTCTCTCTGCTCCTAAGGCACAGCTATCATTGAATGAAGTACATATCAAAATCTGTTTGATTTATGGATTGTCTTTTTCTTAACACTGAGAGACTGATTTAAAAATATTATTTATATATCTGATTCATTTTTCCAAATTCATTTTCTGAATATCAAAAACATCATATATGCTTTGCAGTATACTTTGCTAGAATAATTGAGAGTGAGTCCAATTTTATTCTTCCAGTGATGTTTTTTACTGGCTTCATTAGAACACAGAACTTGCTTAAATTCCTTTGTTACTCATTTGGACCCAAATGTTACAACTTTAAGGCTCTTTTCAGCTAGGTAAATACTCAGAACTCTGTTAGTCACATGTAGTGATGTGTGGAGCTACACTTACATTGATTGTGATGATCCTTTTCTTTTTAAATATTTTGTTACTTTATTTATTAGAGATGTGGTCTTGCTATGTTGCCCAGGCTGGCCTTGAACCCCTGGCCTCAAGTGATCCTGCTGCCTTGGCTTCCCAAAGTGCTAGGATTACAGGTGTGAGTGATTGTGCACAACCTGATTGTGATGATTCTTAAAAATAAATTGGGAGGAAAGGAAGTGACAATCTGAAGAAGAATACTAAATTGATGGCAAATATTTAAAATAACTTTGTACATTTTTTTATTGTAAAACAAGTTTTATAGAGAAATAAAGGTGAATACTAGTGATAACTGTTTTCGTTCAACCAAACACATTGTTAATTTTCCCCAGTTTTCCCATAAATAAGATGCTTTATTCTTAGTTCCATTTTATTTCAACTACACATTTTCCTCTGTTTTAATTCTATATGTAAAAGGTATGTCTTTTTAAAAATTTTTACTCAGTATGGTAATTTACTTCTATATTAGCAGCCATCCTTAATTTTCAGCTGTCAGATGAAACACCACACCAATATATACATATCATCATATAAAAGCATCTATCTTAGTAATACCATGTAGTCATTTCTCTGTTGCCCAGCTTTTACATAGGATATTTTCACATAATGTGTTCCCTGAAAATAGTCAGGAGAAGGTCCCACACTCCTGTTTTATTCCCTTTGTAAAATATCTTAATCCAGCAAATAATTTTTGGTCATCCATTTGGCAGTAAGTGTTTAAACACGGAGACTTGTGTTAAAGCTTTCCACACAAGATGCATTCACTCTGACCCTTTAAGTTATTTTTTTTGTTTGTTTTCTTGTTGTGATCATATGTATTATATTCAACATTATAAATTTATAAAACTTATCTTCACAACATTTATTTATATTGTATTGATATATCTTATGAAAATAATTCAACTTTCAGTAAATGCATATGTTGGATAACATTTAATTTATATTAAATTTACTTAATTTGACATTTAAATTTAAAATAACATTTACATGTCAAGTATTTTTGCCTTTATTTCTATGTTCTAAATTATGTAACAATGTCATATTAAGACTGGTGATCAAAAATCCTTAAAGGATCCCAAAGTGATTTTCTGTTCTTTATTCTTCTATGGTAGTCTCTGTGCTAGTCTTATGCATAAGATTCTCTAAGAAGATGAGGAAAGCAATTTCATGAAGACATAGTGCTTATATATGATATTTGATATAATTGTCATCTAAAACATAATGTAAACTCAAGCACGGTTAATAAATATTGCATAGAACAGCATTCAGGAAGTACCTGATCGGAAGACTGTAAAGGAAGCAGAAGATGCAGATCTAAAAATGATAAAATGTGAGAACTGATGAAAGACACTTTTTGAAGATAACCAAAATAGAACAGCTGAGGGATCTATGTCTGGCCATATGGTAGGATCTATGCCAGGCTGTATGGTAGGATTTACATCTGACCCGTCCACCAGAAGCAACTGTCCTCTTCCCATTACATAGTATCACTTTTATTTATTCTTCATAGCAGCAATTCATAACTAAAAGCAACTAAAACAACTAAAGTTGCTTCATGAATTTTGACTCCTTCACTAGAATATAAGTTTTAGAAAACAGGAATATTGTTTATTTGTTCATTATTTATGTCATTTAGAACAATCTTTGACAAATAGGCACTTAATAAATGATTAGAGAAATGGTTGGATTGATGAATAGAGATAGAAAAATACAGACAGACAGACAGATAGATAGATGATGGATAGACAGACTATGCAAACTGAACCTAGGAAATAGCCAGAATTAGGTAGATCTATTTTGACAAAAATTTCCTAGAACACAGAATTTGAGCAGATTAAAAAAAGAATACTATAGAAACAAGAAATAAAATTGGAATATAGAATCGTACAATTCAGTAGTCATATAGGCAGGCTGAACTTAAATTCGGTGAGTTAGATGGTCACCAAGGAGAACAAAGATGTTATTGTGCAAGTCATTATTTTCATCTTTTTCTGAAAATTGTCTTTTTCTAAGCCTATTCCTTTGTTCATTTTGTTGCTAAGAAAGAATATCTAAAAAAATTACAAATGTGTTTTTTAAAAGGTAAAGAATTTAAAATTGTGCTTGGTAAGGAATGTTCTTGGCTAGATCAAAATGCTTTTTTCTCCTTTTGTAAGGTGCTTCCTAGATTCTAAAATGTTTTCCTTATGGTTTCTGTGTATCCTTTATTTAAACCTTTTTCATAAAGGCCACATAATGAAAAGTCATCTCTTAAGTCTTTCAGTCCCCTACTGCAATGTTCCATAAAAGTTATGGTTTCTGAATTTTTGTCTGATGTCAGAATTTAATTAGCTACAACATGAACTGGACAGTGAACTTTTACTAGGGGGCAAAAGAAAGACAGTATAATGGATTTGGTGTTGCAAGTTCAGAAGGTGTTTAGCATTTTTGAAGGGCAAATATCTTGTGCTCAGATCATCAAACAAATGTAGCGGTCACCCTTTCCTATTAATACATGAAAATGCTTCTATCTTGTGCCATTATGAACTAAAAGAACGAAGAGATTAACCTGGTTAAAAGTACCCGATTTTTATATCTTGCCTCTGTATGCCTTCTACTTTTAGGATGAAAAAGTTCTAAAGCAACAGCATCCCTCAGCTTCTCAGGAGTCCCTGTTGTTGCTTCCCTCTTTGAGAGTATATGATGGTCAGTGTGGCATGAGTCAAAGTCAAATGCGCCAACAGTTGCCTACTTCTGACCCTAGGAACCTCAGTCTTCTCTAAAAACGGCTTTTTCCTATACCCTCAAATAAAAATTAGGCCAGTTTTTATCTTCAGACTAGAGGAACAAATAACATCAATATTCTTGCTAATTTCTCAAACTGACACGACTGAAAATTGAGTGGACTTTTCTTGTTCACATATCAGCATTTTTTATGTCTGTTTTTCTCTCTCAACTGCTAATAGTATATTCTTATGTATGGTGAATTTGAGGAAGAAACCCTTTAATCTTAAAATAAATCTAGTCTCTGAATCATTTTCTGATTGCAGGTTTTCCAGCAGCATTTGTTGCAGCATGGGCTGTGGCACGAGCAACCCTGGCTGATGCAAGGTGAGTGAAAAAGAAGAGGAAAAGAGACAGCCAAAGATGTTCTCAAGACTCAGGCTCAGAATTCACACTTGCTGCTCTTCTGGATGCCATTGCTCTTTAGGGATGCACAAAGATAATTACCTTGATGCAATGGTAGCTTCCAGTACATTACCAGTAAGCTGTCTATTCCAGAGGTCATAGAGCAGAAATGCTCAGAGACTAGATGAAGGTGACTGAACTCCATAGAGTATGAAATAAATTTAAAATATAATGTGAGAAACAAGTGGAACGAGATGAGTAAGAGAATCCATTTAGGATTTAGTGCAAGCGGGTTGGAGAACCACACTACCCGATTCCTAGGATAGGCAATGTTCATACTTCCTCTCTTTTTCTGCCACATCAACTTTCCCTGTTGATGGCGTGGTTATGAGGACCAGGGATAAGGTGGCAGGAAGGGTAACGACAGACAGAATTTGGTGTCCTGGGCCAGTGACACATACTTACTCCCTCATAGAGATGGAGGGGCAATTGTAGTTTCCTAAATAGCCTGCAGAGAATTTCTGGGTTTTATTTGTGGCCCTTGGGAAAAGGACATGTGGGAAGGAGTTCCATCAATCAGTGGCTGATAATGCCCTCAAAAGTGTTAAGAACTTCCTGTGTATCAGGGATCGTTTATAGTTCTTGTATCTTTAGTATATCATGAATGTTTAGAGCTCATTTGCCTCATACATCTTTAGTACTTGTGTTTAACACACATGTGTTACTACTTACTCATCACTTATCTATACTTAATGCAAACAGTGGGTTTCATGCATTCCATTTGTTCTCCTATCTTCTATAGCAGAAGTAAATATTTTAAAATAATAAAACAAACATACATTAGAAGCAGAATTTATCTCTGTGAGTCATTAAGTTCTTCTAGGTAGCATGGGGGTAATTTAATGTATCATTTAAAAGTGCAGAGCAACAATTCTGTAAATCATTTAAAATGTATCATTTTAAGGATGCATTTTAATGTATCATGATTCACCTAATACATTCAAAGAACCATTTAAATGTAAAGGATACCTTTGCATTACATAGTAAAGAACCTTTTCTTTATATTTTGACAGACCTGAGTTCAAATCTTGATCTAACTGCCACTAGTTTGGGGACCAAGGGACCCAAAACACATATTCTCTTTGTGTATCAGCTTCTCTTGTATAAAACAGAGATAATAATGTATAAATGGCATTAACACATTATTATTAATACTTAGCATAGTACTTGGCACTAAATGGGAGTGTGCTGAGAAGGAGCTCAGGTACAGGTGCCTTATAGGCTTGTTCTGCTACTTCTTCGTTCTGGAACAGCAGATGTACAATCTAACAACCTCTCTGGGCCTCAGTTTTCTCAGCTGTCAAATGCCGATAAAATGAATACTACTCCTTACAGAGTTGTTGTAAGAATAGATGAGATAATGTGTGTAAAATACTTAATGCAAAGTTTGGAATGTGCTGGTAGTAAGTGCTAAATACTCATTAGCAAGTATTACTCTTTTGCTTCATTAATTTGTATTCATAGGTAATGTCTAGTTAAAAAAATTAAAAAACAGCATTTTTGTATATTGTTATTTCATTAGAAAGCTGAACTCATCCTTCTATTAATCCTAGCTTACAATATTTGGATTTTGATCCTGTCAAGTTGATGGAAACCTGATTCGGCTGAAGCTAGAGCTTATGAATTAGGCTGTAGAAAAGATGAGGGGTGAATGCCTTATAGACCCTCCTAGGCCAGATTAGGATGTTTGATCTTTGTTCAGTGAAAGTGCAGCAAATTTGCATTTTGTAAAGATCATCACCAGAACATAGGTTAATAATACCCGATGTTGGAAGAACATAGTAATAAAAATAGTTGCTGGCATTTCTGAGTGCTGACCGCATTCCAGATACTTTATAATTTTGCAGATAGTAAGTTAATTAAAACTCATTATCAACTCTATGACACTGAGGTCAGAGAAGTTGTGCCCAAGGTTGTATGACTGGTAGAAAAAGGACTTTGATCTCAGACATTCAGGCTCTAGAGGCATTCAGAAAATACTTACAGGCATATGAGATGTTTCTATTGAGATAAGTGGAATTTTATTATATGTGGAGGAGTAGAGTTGTAGAGGGATTCTTTTTACAATATCACTGATAGTTTCTCACTCTTCAGTTGATTTAACACATCTGGTAATCAAGAGTGAACCTTGGAAAATGTCCAGAGTACACTAGACAGATTTTTTTCTTATCTTCATTGTGTCTTGTCTTTTGTCTTTTTTTTTTTTTTTTTTTTTTAAACCACTTCTAGTTCTTTCTGTTCTCTAAATCAGAAATAGGTTATTACCTACCATGGACTTTTCAACAATTCCCATTTTTTGTTGACATGTGAACTCATGCCTGTGAGTTTGTAGTGTGTGTATACATTCAGGGTTGCCTACTGGCATGTTTTTCTCATTCACATGATAAAATTAAATATATCTGCATTTCATGGTATTAAATGATAAAATTAAATGTATCTGCATTTCATGGTAAAAACCATAACTACAAATGCTCTACCTTGTTAGTGTGTTTGAAATCTACTATTCCACCATATAAATCTTCCATATCAAACTCCTGCAGCATTTAGTATGTATATTATATAATTATTCCTTTCTGCAGCATTTGGTATGCATATTATATAATTATTCCTTTCTTATCTACTATCTTATTTCTCTTAATGTGCAAGTGTAACTGTCTCATTTTTCCAACAAACCATGAATTTTAAATGGGCATAAATGAAATTCCCTCTTTGACAGTAGATAACTCTTTGATGCATGCTGATCAATTCTTGTGGATTCGGCTGGCCATTTTTTTTCCATTTGCTCAGTATCTATTAAGCAATTATAAATTTTGAGTTAATGCAAGTTGTGAGTTATAAGGAGATGTGGTTTTTCTTCCATTTATGACTTGCAGCAGTTATTCTCAGCCTCAATCTTCCATCTGTAAATGAGAATAATATTCTTGGCCATGACTAATGCTGTGAGATTGCAGGGGTTAGATCTGAAAATTAGATGAGAGGCCATTATGAAAAGGCTTTGTAAACTCCAAGTTTTAGACAAACAATAAATATTACCTTCAATGTGGGTAAAGAACCAGTAACTTTTAAGGCTCGATCATTATATACAACTAGAAAAAAATCTTGACAGCCATCTCCTGCCATTCCTTGTAAGTGTCTGACAGCTTGTAAGTCACCCTTTACTTCCATCTGTCCCAAGAGCCTCCATGGCTGACTGCAGGGAGGCTGCCTGGTAAAGGCTTTCAGTTGGCTCAGATGGATTTTGGCCAGAGCCCCCCAGTTGTCTGTGTTCTCTTGAGGGACTATATGATGAATGAACATGAAAACATTCAATTTTTTGGTATTATTTCTATTTTAAATAATGATAAGTCAAAGAAAGAAAAGGAAAAGGTAGAAACGCATTCAGGTACTTGCGCTTTGCTCTCATGGTTAAGCTTACTGCTATGGACTGAATTGTGTCTCCCAAATTTCATATGTTAAAGCCCTAGCTCCCAGTGTGTCTGTATTTGGAGATAGGGTCTATATGAAGCTAATTAAGGTTATGGAGGTCATAAGAGTGGGGCCCTGATCTGAAAGTATTAGTGTCCTTATAAGGAGAGATGCCAGAGAGGCTGGCTCTCCCTTTCTCTTTGTGCTCACAAAGAAGAGGTCATGTGGGCATACAGTGAGATGGAAGCTGCTTATAAGCCAAGAGGCGAGGTCTCACTGGAAATGGACCATGCTGGCATCCTGATCTCGAATTTACAGTCTCCAGACTGAGAAAATAAATGTCTATTGTTTAAACCACCCAGCCTGTGGTATTTTGCTATCCCACATCAAGCAGATTAATACACTTATGATAAACAAAAGGTAATTTAAAGAGAGGCAGCTTTAACTCACATATGCAGTAATGCCAAACATTCTCTTATGTTAACAGAGTACAATTTAATATCCACAGATTGTGTATGCTTTGTGATAGTAGTGCCTTTTTTTTTGTTATCTCCTGGGAAACTTTCTTTAAGCCAATATATTGTTTTGAGTTACCAGATATTTCCTTCAGGAATTATTTTGTCTGCTATGCACTGAAAAAAAAAAATATCACATGCCATAAACACCTAAACTCTATAAAGAACCTGTCACTCACTGTTCGTGAAAATTGGAACTGTACAGAGTCATTGCCTTTAGGTGCAGCCTTCCTCCTACTTGCTTCAGAGCTCCCCATTCATCAGTTTCCCTCAATTCCAAAACTTGTTGGCTTTGCTTTTTTTCTTGCTTTGATCCCTTTATGCTATTCGAATTTGTTAACAATTGAGGGTTGATATTATCTACATTGATACCATTATTGCTGTATACACACAGTGAGATTGGAAATCTCAAAGAAAACTTGCAACACCTGCTATTTGATTTTCATGGGAGGGAAGTTGCATTAGTAAAGAGGTACTAATTAATGCAATCACGATCAGATTCTGAGATATGACCTAGATTCAGAATTTTAGAGATAATAGGCCCCAAGGCATTTTCTGGTCTAATCCTCTCGCGTTAGAGATAAGCAAATGTGATCCAGAGACATCAGGACACATTCTCAAGGCTTAAAGCTAGACTGAAGCAGAATTTGGTTCGTTCATTCAATTAGTTAGATCATGTGAGCATTGTGTAAAATATTTCACTTTCTTCCTAGCTTACTCAGAATAAAATCTTGAATTCTACGGTGCCCAAATATGGGATAATTGGATGAAGGGTCATTTTATATTTAATTTTGCCTATAAACACAAACTGTATTACTGCTTATCTGAGATAATTTCAAAATCACCTGATTCAAATTCAGCTTTTCTACAGATAACGTTTTTGTGGGTTTTCTTGGTTGTTCTCTGACCTATATATAGTGCCATGTGACAACATTCAGGGGAAAGAGCAGAATTTAAATACCTTCAAAGGATGGATGGGGTCCATATTCATGTTTACATTTGAGACTCACTGTTTTCTAATGTGGCCTTTCAAAGCCAACTCTCTGATTTTCTCTGCATCTTGGCCATTTAGAGATAAGCATATCAGACCCAGTTTTAAAAGATTCCCTAAACTGTAGTGATATACAAAAGAAGTCTTTTTAAGATCTAAAATTCTATCTAGTGTTATTTAGGCTGAGTGTTGTGGCTAAGCCTATAATTCCAGCTCTTTGGGAGGCCAAAGCCGGCTGATCACTTGAGGCTAGGGGTTCAAGACCAGCTTGGCCAATGTGGTGAAATGCAAACAAAAATTAGCTGGGCATGGTGATGCATGCCTCTAATTCCAGCTACTTGGGAGGCTGAGGCAGGAGATTTGCTTGAACCTGGCAAGTGGAGGCTACAGTGAGCCAAGATTGTGTTACTGCATTACAACCTGGGCAACAGAGGGAGACTGTCTTAAAAAAAAAAAAAAAAAGAGTGTTATTTTACTAAGATCAGCTAAGATAATAGAGTAATTTAGGCTGGGCAAATTAAATTAAAAAGTGAGCAATTTGCTGGAGAGGATGTGGAGAAATAGGAACACTCTTACACTGTTGGTGGGAGTGTAAATTAGTTCAACTGTTGTGGAAGACAGTGTGGCGATTCCTCAAGGACCTAGAAATAGAAATTCCATTTGACCCAGCAATCCCATTACTGGGTATATACCCAAAGGATTATAAATCATTCTACTATAAGGACACATGCACACGAATGTTCATTGCAGCACAGTTTACAATAGCAAAGACCTGGAACCAACCCAAATGCCCATCGATGATAGACT
>PVKV010028067.1:0-25507 GCA_004027835.1 Alouatta palliata | reverse complement strand
CTTCGCTGGCGCCAGCCGCTCGATGGGTCTTGCACTTTGATTATTTGTGTTAACAGTTAATTTAGCACCGTGGCCACGTGTGCCAAAGCTGCCTCCACTTCCTCAGGGCTCCCAACAAATGGCACTTTTATGAGATCCTTTCAAAGCGGCTCCCAGGCTGTCTCCCGCCTCTTGCCCCTGCCTCTCGGTGCAGACTCCATTTCTCTGCCCTCCGCCCACCACCGGGGCGCCCCCTCTGCACAAGACCTATCACAGCTGCGATCTTTCCTGCCTTTGCAGGAAAGGAGCTATTTCTGGCAACTCTGTCCCTCCACCCACAGCACTCAGCCTGATCTAATGGAGATTTACTGAGCAGGTCCCTGCACTTCGCGCGGCACTCTCCTGCGCAGGGGCCTCGTGCGCCCCGGATCAGGAAATCTTAGAGTCTGGGGTCCTGGCAGATGGTTGACTACTGTAGCACCCTTAGCAGGCTTTGTTATGATTATTTTTGCACACCAGCAGAGCATTTCTGATCCCTTTCATCTCCTCTGTCAACATGCCATTTACCCCCCAGGTCTGAATTTCCTCGGCCTCTTCCCTGGCAGAGTTCTATGCCAACACTGCTGGGTGTCTCCAAGTCTGTGTTTTGGTCTAAATCTCTTCATAACCAGTGCATCTTTCCTAGCTGAGATGCAGTATTCTGCACCTCAGAGAAAGAGATGGCTTCTCCGAAGAATGCCAAAGAGGAGGCCCTTGACATTCATGTGCGTTTTCTAAACTCTCAGGCTCTCCTTTCAGATAACTTGATTTCCCCTCTGCTTAGATTTCTAATATGAGTGATATTCCAGAATACTACATTATGTAGGCTTTTACTTATGAAGAGAACTCCAGTCACATTTGCAATAGACACCCCTATGCTCATGGAGCTAGCTGGGGAGGGACTTTGCAAGCCCAGCGCTGATCAGACACCTGCTCTTTTCTGGCCCCAAGGACCACCAGGATCAAGGGGAGCCTGCGCTGATTTTAGCACTAGCTGAGGCTGCAATCTGCTTCACTATCAGCCCAGAGCGTCTCAGCCCTGGGTGAGGCCGAAATCCCTACACATTTGGAACCTCAGGTCTTTCTTGCATGGCTGGAGGCTGGGTCCCTCCCACTGTCAGGGAAGATCGGCCTGAACAGTGACAGCCCCTCAGTGGTGACTGTGCTGTGTGTTGGGCCTGGCCGTGCACAGAACCCAGCTGACACTCAAATAGATGCCTCACCACAGGATCTGCACATAGTCATCTATCCACCAAGGGATCCGCACACAGTCACCTGCCCACCGTGGGATCCGCACGCAGTCATCCGCCCACCGTGGGATCCGCACACAGCCACCTGCCCACCGTGGGATCCGCGCGCAGTCATCCGCCCACCGTGGGATCCGCGCGCAGTCGTCCGCCCACCGTGGGATCCGCGCGCAGTCACCTACCCACCGTGGGATCCGCACGCAGTCAGCCACTCACCGTGGGATCCGTACACAGTCACCTATCCACCGTGGGATCTGCGCACAGTCACCTACCCACCACGGGATCCCCACGCAGTCATCCGCCCACCGTGGGATCCGCACACAGTCATCTACCCACCCCGGGATCCGCACACAGCTACTCCTTGGCCAAAAAATACTAATTCCCTCAAAATGAATGTGTTTTGGCTGACCCCAGTCCTTGAAGAGAGAGACAGGGGAGTATGTTTGTGTGTGAAATGTGCCAGTGTAATATCTGATTAGGCATAATGAAAATGATCTTCAGTATCCACAATTCTAAAACTACTTCTGTGAAGGTCACAGTGACCTCCAATCTGCCAAGTTCAGTGTCCAAGTCCTCATTTTCTCTGCAAGTTCTCTGGACTGTTGGACACAGTTGCTCAGTCAGGCTTTCGCTGAAACTCTTTGACCTCAGCAATTGCAAAGGCCCCCCTTTCCCCACCCACACCTCTCAGCTGTGGAGGGGTGCAGGCATGCACTACAACAACTGCCTTTGTGCAGATGACTCTCAACGCTAAACTTTCAGTGCTCAACGCCAGGCTCTGATTTCTAACTGAATCAGACATTTATGAAGGTTGAATTGTCATCTTAAGGCAACACGTTCACTTACTGGTTTGTTCAAAAAACGTTGAGTGGCTAGAAGTCTGTGTTTTTGATGTTGGGGATAAAGCAGTGAGAAAAGCAGAAGAGTGACGTTCCTGCCGTGTTAGGGCCAGAGTCCTCTGGAGGCAGGTTCCAGCTGCCCCCCAGCACAACCAGGCCTCTTCATGCCTGGGAGCAAACGCTTGCAGTCACCTGAATTCCCCCTCATTTTTATTCCTCACGTCTAATCGAGGCCTACTGGTTCTTCCTGAACAGTTTCTTTCCAATACATCTTTGCTTCTCATTCTCCTTCAACATGCACCACTGGAATGGGATTTCTGAGTTCCTAATTCTAGTTCCTTCAGATCTTCCCTCTCCCCGACGGCTTTCATCCATTTTCCCCCTGCTGCGAGATTCCTTTTCAAAAAGTACAGCTCTGATCTGTTCATTTATTCACTGTGCACACATGGCTGGGAATGCCCTGTGTGCAGCGTGGTGGGCCAAGCGCTGAGGTGACAGAAGCAGAGAGACCCTGACGGATGCCCCAGTCTCCTTCACAGGGATCTGTGTCAAAAGCCAAAGCAAAATACAGTAGAATCTCTGCTAAGATAGAAATAGGATTCCCTGCCATGTGTGAGAGTAAACATCCTTTAAAGCCTGATGCCCAAGGCTCCCACCACCTGGGCCCGACTCAGCTGGCTGACAGGTCTTCCTTCACTCTGCTTCGCGCCTGTCAGCTGCGCCACGGCCTCCCGTGCATGCTGCACCGTTCCTGCCATTCTCTTGTTACCTCTGCCCTCCTCTTTGTCTATAATGCCTTCCCCTTACCTTCGCTACCCATTAAAATTCTACGTATCCTCTTAAACCAAGCTTACATTCCATGTTTTCCAAGCAGCTTTTACTCAGATTTCCCCAACCGAAAATCTTCTCTCTTCCCCAAACTCTTGTAGCATTTCATTTGGATCTCTTCCATGATACAGCTAGAGACTATCTAATCTGAAAGTTATTTGCATTCTGTGCTACACGATAAGGCCCCTAAGTGCAGGGCCTTTCTTCTTTATCTTGTTATTCTCTGCTGTGTCTTCATGGCAAGCACATCGGCTCGCAGAGGCAAGCAGTGAGTGCTTTCGAGTGAATGGCTAAATGAGGGGCTCATGGAGGAAGTCCGCTTCCTTGGGGCCTTATCGGGGAAACTTGTATCCAGGGTTGCTGATGTGGTGGCGAAGGGCCTTTTGTCAAAAGAGAGAGAGATTATAAAGCTATAACCCAGGGCTCCCCAACCCCCAGGACACAGATTGGTGCTGTTTCATGGACTGTTAGGAACCTGGCCACACAGCAGGAGGTGAGCAGTGGGCCGTTCAGCCTCACCACCGAGTGGTCTCCCGTCAGATCAGGCAGCATCAGATTCTCATAGGGGTGCAAACCTTACTGTGAACCGCGCATGCGAACGGTCTGGGTTGCATATTCCTCACGGGAATGATGATCTGAGGTGGAACAGTTTCATCCTGAAGCCATCCCACACCCACTGTCCGTGGAAAAGCCGTCAAATTGTTTACCATGAAACCGGTCCCTGGTGCCAAAAAGGTCAGGGACTGTGGGTGTAACCCACTGACAGATGAGACAGCAACGTCACAGTCAGCACAGAGGGCCTCTGAGTTGGAGAGGCTGGACTCTTCAACTGAGTGTAAGAGTCCAAATAGTATGGGACACACAGAAGGAAAAATAGTTTATTTGAGGTGAACTCAAAGAAATGGCTTCACCTGTGGTCGGGGCGATACTAGAATGAGCCAGTCCACAAGACGAGTAACCCCAGGGACTAAAGGGAAGCGATGACCAGAAGCTCCTAGAAGTTAGCTTGGTTCTTTTAGCCCGTTCAGTGGGTAATGCAACTTCTTCTTTTACAGTCGCTGCTGTATGTGATTTGTACCCCGAATTTTCTTCATGTTCGTGGAGAGAGAGTTAGGTGGTGAAAAACGGGGACCCAGGGGTGCAGTTTTCGGTGAAAGAGCCGGGGAACCTGACGTTCCGAAGGGTGCAGGTCACCGGGCCTGCAGCAGCAGAGCTGGCCTCACACTGTGGATGAGGAAACAAGTCCTCAGCAGCTCAGCAGCCTCACAGCTAGTCCTCATCGCTCATCATACTAAAGGAGGCGCAGCAGTCGCACGCGGACCTTTTAGGACACGCTGGGTGGAAGTAGCTGGAAGCCTGCCTCCCACTGGCTTCAGTGGTAAAGGGAGGTGTTGCATGTCTGAGAGTCCAGAGAGATGGCAGGCTCCAGGATGGTGGCAGCCCCTATAGGCAGCAGACCCAGGGGCAGCGGCCAGTGGAGCCTGGTCCACCTCCCTGGTCCGGGCCCATCCTCGGATGGTCTCAGTCCTTAGGGGATGTTGAGGCCGATGGCTGCAGGCAGAATGTCAGAACCATTACTGACAAGAGAGATGAAGGTGCTACACTTGACTTAGACAAACAGGGCTCACTCCTGGACTTCCTCAAGGTACGAGGGCTGCCTGGGGGGCTTCCTGCAAAAGCGGGAGGAGGAAGGAAGAGGGATTCCTGGGAGGCCCCAGAGAATGGCACGGAAGGTGGAATGTAGTTCCTCATGGGTTCTCACCCAGATCACGCTCGGGAGTCACAGGCATTCAGCAACTTACAAATAAGTTGGCCAAGGTTTAGGAACTTTAAAGACAGATATTTTACTTTCTAAGGAGCGCCTATAGATGTTTAGGCTGCCCTCATGGCGTGGGTGGGCCTGGCTGGTGGTTTCTGCTGCCTCCCCGCCTCCCCACCCTCCCCACCCCCTCCCCCCTCCTCCCTTCCCCCAGGCTCAGTACCTGCTTGCTTGGTGTGGATATTCTTTCTCTTTCTCTCAGCCTTTTCTCTTGCACAGACACACATGTCTGGCACATGAAGGTAGCATTTAGTTCTCAGTTGAAGCAGATAGAAAAATTGGAGAAGGTGTACAGAGACCTCTTCAGTTCTGATTCTTTCTTAGTACCAGCTGCCCTTTCCCAAAAACCTTTGAGGCTGGGCACCGTACATAACATCGTCCGGCAGCTGGCAACAGCCCCACTGAGGGCCAGTTAAGTGACCTGCCTAAAATCCTGTAGCTCGTAAGCTGTCAGGGTTCTGGCCTCACATCTCATGCTTTTATCTTTTATAACCTCCTGCCAAAGTCTGTCTCATCAAAGGCAATTTGAGATCACGTAGCTTTTCTTCAGCAGCATAGGTGTCTGAATAAAGAAGGTCAGTGTTTATAATCCACCCCAGAGGCTGCGGTGTTTCCTGCTCCCCATCATACATTCACTGCAGTTTCTCCTGGAGCCGCGCACTCTGTACGGTGGGAGGATTTGGCTACATTCCTCAGTGGCACAGATTTGGATAAAGCAGAGGCCAGCTGCCCCTCTAACACATTTCTGTACATGGTTAGAAGTACGATAACCTGGTTGCATGCCAGCTTCTCCAGGACGGGGCACCCTGTGTCCTGACGCCACCATCATGGAGGGCTTGAAGGTCTTCATGCCTAATGAGTAAAGCAGGAAAGAGACAAGGACTGCCTGGGGTGGTGGGTGGTCCTTTTCAGGTCCTCTGATTTATAACCAAGGCTGTAGCGCATGCTGACATTGCATGTGCTGTGCACGGACACTGTCCGGCTGAGAACTCTGCCTTTGGAAAGGCAACATGTCCGGGTGTGTGAGGAAGGATGAAGCGTCTGTGACTGCTCATGAAGGTGTATCCCAGGGGAAACTTCCACTCCACTTCCTGACTTAGGAAACAAGGAGTAACTTAGTTTCATTCACCAAGAAGCATTGAGATTGAGCCCTGTTCTTCATCTTCTCCTAGATTCTATGAAGTACTCTGTATCTTTTCAATAACTTGTTATTTACTTTATATTGGCCACAGTAGATTTTGGTTGCTTGCAATCAAAGAGAATAAACTAACACCATGATGAATTGATAGGTAGATGATGCTTCAGAAAGCACAGAGAAAAGCACAGAAAGCCCGCCTGCCCTCCCTACCTCCCTCCCTTCCTTCCTTCTTTTTTTGAGATGGAGTCTTGCTCTGTGACCCAGGCTGGAGTGCAGTGGCATGATTTCAGCTCACTGCAACCTCTGCCTCCTGGGTTCCAGTGACTCTCCTGCCTCAGCCTCTGGAGTAGCTGGGACTATAGGTGTGCATCACCACACCTGGCTAATTTTTGTATATTTAGTAGAGATGGGGTTTCACCATATTGGCCAGGCTGGTCATGAACTCCTGACCTCAGGTGATCCACCCGCCTTGGCCTCCCAAAGTGCTGGGATTATAGGCATGAGCCCCTGCGCCTGGCCCTTTACATTAGGACAACCAGAGGGCCTATGCTAAGACCTTAGGTCACGAAGATGACCAAGGGAAGGCCTTCAGGCATGGCAGCTCTGCTTACAAAGTGGAACAGGGGTTTTTCAGACATTGGAGCTGTCGGGGTCTTCAGAGACTGGGCAGCACCCACTCTGCACCCAGTAGTGGAGACCCTGAAGCCCAGAAAGATGGGGCAGCCCCTGCGGCTGGCTCCCTCTGCACTCCAGGCCTGTATCAGCACCTCTTGCTGTGTTGGCCTCATGATGCTCATGGTCCAGAACTGTATCCTTGTGATGGGGCACTCTGCTCAATGTCGCTGAGCAGGTAGACAGGCATACATGACACGCCCTGAAATTCACAGAGTTGAGAAAGGGCCATGTTGGTCAAAAGAAAGGTGCACGTACTGATGGCTGTCTCTGCTGTCCCCGTGACGTTAGCTAGACCCCACCAGGCACAGCTCCTGGAACCACACTGGAGTCATCAATCCGCCCGGAAATAAAAAAATGGTCTGAGGCCTTGATCAGTTCAGTATCTTTGCACAGAGTTGAGAAAAGGCCATGTTGGTCAAAAGAAAGGTGCACTTATCTGAATACAAAAAGACTGAAGGAGGTTATAGAGACAGAAATACAACTTGAGTGTGCATTGAACTGGATTTATAGGTGTGAGCTTAGAAGTAGAATCGTAAGAAATTTGGCAGTTGGAGTTAATGGAATGTTTCATTGAACTGATTTCCCTCCAGTAGGCTTTGGTTTGAATGAAAGTTTCTTCCAATTTTGTACATTCAAATGACAGAGTCAAGTTTCTGGTGAGGAAAAACAATGGTCAAGGTCAGTAGCCATTGATGAAACTGTCGTTAGAAAGGAAAACCAAGCCCAAAGCCACTCCAGCAAGCCCTGTCTTTTATTGATTGATTTTTAAAAGTTTCTTCTAAAAACAAAGCAAAACAAAACAAAACCATGATATATGTGCAGAATGTGCGTTTGTTAACACAGGTATACGTGTGTCATGGTGGTGTGCTGCACCTGTTACCCATCCTCTAGTTCCCTCCTCTCACCCCTCATCCCCCAACAGGCCCTGGCGTTTGTTCCCTTCCCTGTGTCTATGTATTCTCAGTGTTCAGCTCCCATTTATGAGTGAGAACATGCGGTGTTTGGTTTTTTGTTCTTGTGTTAGTTTGCTGAGGATGATGGCTTCCAGCGTTATCCATGTCCCTGCAAAGGACATGATCTTATTCCTTTTTGTGGTTGTATAGTATTCCATGGTGTATATGTACCACATTTTCTTTATCCAGTCTATTATTGATGAGCATTTGGGTTGGTTCGGTGTTTTTGCTATTGTAAATAGTGCTGCAATAAACACACATGTGTATGTATCTTGATAGTAGAATGATTTATATTCCTTTGGATGTATACTCAGTAATGGGGTTGCTGGGTCAAATGGTATTTCTGTTTCTAGATCCTTGAGGAATCACCATAGTGTCTTTTACAATGGTTGAACTAATTTACACTCCCACTAGCAGTGTAAAAGCGTTCCTATTTCTCCACAGCCTCACCAGCATCTCTTGTTTCCTAACTTTTAAAAAATTGTCATTCTGACTGGTGTGAGATGGTATCTCATTATGGGTTTGATTTGCAGTTCTCTGAGAATCAGGGATGTTGAGCTTTTATTCACATTTGTTGGCCATGTAAATGTCTTCTTTCGAGAAGTGTCTGTTCATATCTTTTGCCCACTTTTTGATGGGGTTGTTTTTTTCTTGTTAATATGTTTAAGTTTTTTGTAAATTCTGGATCTTAGACTTTTGTCAGGTTGGTAGATTGCAGAAATGTTCTTCCATTATGCAGGTTGCCGGTTCACTGTGGAAATAGTTACTTTTTCTGTGCAGAAGCTCTTTAGTTTAATTGGATCCCATTTGTCAATTTTGGTTTTTGTTGCAGTTGCTTTTGGTGTTTTCATCATGAAGTCTTTGCCCATGCCTATGTCCTGAATGGTATCGCCTAGGTTTTCTTCTAGGGTTTCTATGGTTTTGGGTTTTACATGTAAATCTTTAATTCATCTTGAGTTAATTTTTGTATAAGGTGTAAGGAATGGGTCCGGTTTCAGTTTTCTGCATATGGCCAGCCAGTTTTCCAGCATCATTTATTAAATAGGGAATCCTTTCCCCATTGCTTGTTTTTGTCAGGTTTGTTGAAGATTAGATGGTTGTAGATGTGGTGTTATTTCTGAAGACCTATCTTAATGTATATGGATACTAAGGCAAAAATACAGCATGTGCTACAGCCTTGGTTATAAAAGAGGAAAACCAGTCACTCCTCTGGGTGTTCCCAAATTGTCATGTTCACAGGCCTCAGTGAGATGTGTCCTTCTTCCTGGTGCTTCCTCCGCTATGACTCCCGGCTTTGCCTTTGTGGGTGCCCAGCTGCTCCCAGGACAAGCTGGGCAAGTCCTTCTGTCTGCATTCACACTGCCCATGCCCACCTGTGACTGTAAATCTTCCTAGTGAGTCATTATGGTGAGGAAACGTTCGGAGGATTTTTGTGTGCTTCTATTTGTGTTTTTACCTGGTTTGTGAAATGATATTGCTTAAATCACTTCCTCGATTAGCTTCAAACACTGTTAGAATCACAGTCCATGTGAAGTTGTGTCTGATCTAGTTGCAATATAAAGAATTAGTTAAAAGTTTGTTCCCAGATACTATGTTGAATTCCACAGAGAAGGGCTTCCTCACATAGGTATGCATGAGATGTTATGTTTCTATCAAGAGAGTTAAGATGTTTTGACTTCTAAAGGAATAACTGGCTTTTTCTTTAACCTCTCTGGGGGGATTTTCTCATCTTCCGTACTCCCCGCTTAAGTTAAAAACCACTATGAAGAATTCTGAAGTTTATAAAGGTTTTGACTCTCAAAATCTGCTAGCCTTGATGTCAAAAGTACTAAATGATATGCAATGAAACTGCTGGCTGTGCCTGGTGTTGCAGCCAGGCATTTTATTGTTCATTCAAGGAGACAGCTGTGCGCTCTGAGGTCAGTGAGGGACGATGGGCTGGATCTGTGAGAGTGTTGCGGGCTGCTGGCTTCTGAACATGCTTGGCCATTGCGGCCAAGGGAATGAAGGGAATGGAGCCTACAGGGTCACATTTAAATACCACAATGGAATTTAAGCTTTTCCTTTAGGCGATTTAATTTGTATGTAATAAAAGCTATATTGCTTCTTGTTAAACCTGCATGAAAACAAGCTAAATTTCCCAGAAAACCTCATAAAGGATGGATGTAGTGAAAGGACCTTGGAGATGGATGAGCAGATGTGAGCATGTGGCACATTCTCACTCCTGCTGGAACCCTGAGGGCTCCTCTCATGGGTACCCCAGTCTCTGTGCGGATGCTGGGCATTCCTCCTGCCATCTGTGAAGCCCACACAGCCACATGTGAATCACCGGACAAATTCCCTCGGGTGCCTTGAGATTTCCCTACTGTGGATAAAGCGTCCTCCTATTTCTTGGGTGGGAGGAGCCCTGTTCACTCTCTGGGGCAGCTGGACTGCTGGGTGCAGCTGCCCCCGGTGCTTCCTGCCCACTGTAGATGTTAGGTGAATCAAGAGAATGAAAGTCTGAATTAGAAGACACTTGTTCTCAGATCAGACCAGCGGCTTTATTCAGGTGTCATTTACTGAGACACCTCTTGTGCCCCAGACACTGCCCTAGTGCAGCTTCATTCCATCCTCAGCAAGCTCCGCAAGGTAGATTCAGTTATACCCACTGTACAAGGCAAGGGAGGCAGAGAGGCTAGGCAGTCTGACCATGAGTCTCACCTTCTCACCTAAGAAGTGGTGAAGACAGGACTTAAATGCCTGCCTCCTTGGCTAAACCTTATACTCTTCCTCCCAAAGTGCACTGCCTCTCATGGATGGCGGAGGGGGTGCAGAAGGGGCCCATGTGGCCAAATGACCATGGGCATAGGAGGTCTGTGTGTTCCCAAACCTCCACACCAACCCTGTCCCCCATCGTTTAAAGTGATGATCATGATACCAACATTTTTAGCGGGCAGTAGTGCAAAGTCAGAGAAATCAGAAATAAGATGACTAATGTGAGAAAAGCCAGGGTGGTATCTGCACAGGGGATGAGTCATTTGTGCTCCACCAGGACGTCAGGTGGCTTGGAAACCATTGCCTGCACACATTGCTGCTTCTTTATGTTGGTGCATGCAGCTGGCGCCTGAAGCCTTCCTGCAGGTAATCCTCCTGCAGCGGCTGCCCAGCTGGCCCTGCTGTGCACATCATGCCTGTGTGAAGCCTGGAGCCTAGCCTCACACGGCCCGGGACACCCAGGATGCTTCATCCCCCATCTGTTGGAGAACCTGTTGCAGCCACAGAAATCTGAGTCACTTGAGAAGCTTGCATGTGGGGCCTGCTTGCCTCACAGCTGCCTTTTCCCGTGCTTCTCTCATCTGGGATGGATCAGCCCTTGAGTCTCCTCATGGCAAAGGTGAATGAAGCCTGGCTTTTCTCGGTTATCATCCTCTGACTTTATCATCCTCAAGGAAATGATCTAGGAAGGGGTGAATACTTAATGATAAGAAAACTCACCAAATTATGATAGCCAAAAGCCTGGGCTGCGTTTCAAAGTTGAATTTAGTACAGAAAAAGCACAAAAGGGAGAAGAAATGAGATACACGGAAACCTTGCCTGCCCTGCCCTGGAACTACAGGCCCTGGTGGGGGCTGCTCCCTGTCGCCAGCAAAGTTGCTGAGACAGCACACACCAGCCACGGTGGTGAAGTCATGCAAACGCTACGCCCCCACAGGCCACAGGAATCGTGGAAAGATTTGTATAAATATCTCATGCATTCTTGTGATCTAAGCTTTATGGAAATAAAAACCACAATCAAAAAGCCAACGCCACATTTATTCCTCCCCCTTCCTTTTCTCCTGTAGAAATTCATAGAATATTTTATGGAGGAGCCAAGAAAATACGTTATTTCAATTTTATTACCAGGAAGGCATAACCTACATGCTCAGCAAGACCAACGTAGACAAGGTCCCTTTGGGAAGAAGATGAGCAGATGCTGCTGGCATCCCCTGAGTCATGAAGACAAGAGTGGCTCCCACAGAGGCCACCCCAGAGCCCCTGTGTCCAGATGGGATTGGTGGTCAGTGAACTCAGTGAACTTCCAGCTTCCTTTCCTCTCCTTTCCTTTGTTAGTTTTGTGGTGAATATTGGAGTTGGGACGTCTCACACACTCAGAGCACAGCTTGAATGTTCAACTTGGTGAAGCTTCCCTGGCAGCAAGTTTAAAGAAACCCCTGAGGAGCACATGGTTTCCCATGCAGGCTCCTGGTGGGGCATGCCCTCACCGGGATTCCAGCAGCAGACCCCCAGGAGTCCTGGCCTGAGAGCGAGGGGGGGCCCTCTCTGGAGAGGAGCTGTGGACCCACGCTCACATCCCTTCCTCCCACTTACCATAACATGGCACGAAAGTGAGTGTCGTGAGAACACATTTCTACCCCAAGTTTTTAAATGCACCTGTGTAACATGGTGAAATTGTCGTTGAATTCTTGCCCCATTTTTCTGATTTACAATGTGAAGCAACAGAGTACTTCCTGCTTCTCTCTGCCTTCCCTTTTCCCCCACTCACATGCCAGTGATGTGTGTCACTCATATACTGAACGGACTTAGTGCAAAGCACAAAACAATCCAATTTTTAATTAATCAATTGATGTTTTCTTCATTGCACTCCAGGAGATCTCGGGCAGAAATCATAGTTTTCCTATTTACTTTTAACTGTTGAAAGTCCAGCCTCAATTAAATCTTAACTTTGATCTCTCATCTAGTTGAAAGTGTCTCCTCTCCTTGACCCCATCTCCGTCCTGATCTAGCCTGGGAACCTCGCACTGGGAAGGAGAACATTTCTTCACCCCCTTTTTTTTTTTCTACTCTGGAGTTAGGGGCTGGGAGGGAGGAGAGGAGGTGGCAGGAAGGTCTCATTTGTGTAGTGCAGTTATTATTTAACATCGTTACCTCTCTAGGGGCTTAGAAGCTGCCTTTTCCTTACCCATTTCAGAAGGAGACTCCTGCATGGTCTACCTGACCACTTCAGCCAACTCTCAGCTTCTGCCCTAACAGCAGCACAGTGGAATGTTGCTCGTGGAGACACGGGCTGTTACTTGCCCTATCAGTAGACGTGCAGCTCCACTCTAGCCTGTTCTCCTTGCTCTGGGCAGCCCATTATGGTTAGACTTTTTTCAGCAAGAAGTAAGTATATCTGTCCAGTTCCCCAAGACTTCCTTTCATGGTGCTGCAGGGCCTGTGACATGCCCTCATGTGGCTTGAGGTACGTGTGTCTTCAGGGGCACAAATATCATAGAACCCCTTCCTCCCCATTAGGACAAAACCTCTCCTGAAAAATCCCCTCTCATCCCTGTAGGTTAGCAAAATGGCAGAGGAAGCATAGGCAGCTCCAGCCCCTCCACAGAAATGTCAAAAACAAGCCGAAACTGTCAGAGCTCTGGAAAACAGCCAAAGGTTTACAGTAACCAAAAGAATGCTGAATCAAGGAAAAGACAACTTTAAAAAAATGGGAGGAAAACTTTGTGGCATTTTAATTTGCTCTTACTCCACCCCCTTTCCAGCTTGGCAGCAATTTTGAAGAAGTCAGCTTGCATTTCCAGGGTGGAATTCTGGTCTCTGACTCTAGGATCTTATTTGCAAGTTTTTGTATTAGTCTGTTCTTACCTGTAAGGGGGCTATCTGAAGGACTGACATAAGATGCTCGTCTCTGTTTTGGCTCACTCAGAAATTATTTAGGGTAAAAAAGCAGTGGGCATGGCCCACAAACACTGCATGGCAAACAAATAATCCATAACCTCTTGGGCAAAAAATCACAGTTGAGACATGCAATTGAACATGTAAGTTTGCCTGAGAGGGAAAGATGGAGTTTCTTTGTGAAATTAAGAGCATTCAAAAGTACCCATGTATACTGGGGAATTTAGAAGGCAACATGCACACCCAGGGCAGGACATATGCACTGAAAAGATTTGAGAAGATTTAAAGGTTTCACTTCCAGCTGGTCTACAAGTCCACTTTCAGCACAAAATGAAGGCCAAGGCAGAGTTGTAAACAGATTGGTTAAACACTGAAAGAGTGACCCAGCACAGCCAATTTGCACAGATGAGGAGAGACCTTTTGTTTGTTTTTAATTTTTCAGTTATGGGCATTCAAGGAAATCTCTATCAAAATACTGGCTGAAAATAAGCTAAAGAAACATTGACCATACATGACATGAACTTCATTGACCATACATGACAAGAAATACAGTCTTTGAAAAAAATAGTTTGACAAACTCACTGCACAAATGGATTACAGATTATGGTAGCCTTAAATCAATAAACAACAAACTCTGAAGAAGGGGAATAATTTTATTTCTAGAGTTGCCACATTATTATATACAAATGTCCAGTTTTTAACCACAAGGTTGCACATAAAAAGAAATAGTTAAATGTGACCCATTCAAATGAATAAAATAAATGGACAGAAACCAGCCCTGAGGAAGCCAAGCCACTGGAGTTATTTGAAAGAGATTTAAGTCATCTGTCTTAAATATGCTGAAGGAGCTAAAGGGAACCATAAACAAAGAACTAATGGAAACCAGAACAATATTGTATGAACAAAGTAAGAGTATTAATAAAGGCATACAAATTACAAAAGGAAACTAAACAGAAATTCTGGAGCTGAAAAGTATAATAATTGAAATGAAAAATTTACTGGGCCAGGTGCAGTGGCTCACACCTGTAATCCCAGCACTTTGGGGAGCCAAGGCGGGCAGATCACCTGAAGTCAGGAGTTCAAGATCAGTGAAACCCTGTCAATATGCTGAAACCCTGTCTCTACCAAAAATACAAAAATTAGCTGGGTATGGTGGCATGCACCTGTAGTTCCAGCTACTTGGGAGTCTGGGGCAGAAGAATTGCTTGAACCTGGAGTGGGGGAGGTGTGAGGCGGAGGTTGCAGTGAGTCAAGATCGTGCTATTGCACCCCAGCCTGGGTGTTGCAGTGAAACTCCATCTCAAAAAAAAAAAAAAAAAAAAAAAATTTACTCCAGGATTTCTTCAGTATATTTGACTAGACGTAAGGAAGTCAGTGAGCTTGACGAAGGGACAATTGAGATTATACAGATTATAAATAGAACAGGAAGAAAAAGAGTGAAGAAAAGTGAATACAATCTAGGGGACTTGTAGTACACCATTAGGCAAACTGACATATGCATTATGGGCATCCAAGAAGAAGAAAAGACAGAGAAAGAAGAAGACAGCAAGAATATTCAAAGAAAGAAGGATGGGACATGTCTCAAATTGGATAAAAGACAAGAAGCACAACACATTCCAAATAAGATGTATTTGAAGAGATCCACATTAGACATGGTATATAATTGCTGAAAGCCAGGGGGGAAAAAAAAAGAAATCTTGAAATTAGAAAGAGGGAGTGATTTGTCAGATAGAAGAGAGTCCTAGTAAGATTACTTACTGGGAATTTCTAGCTGCTAACCAGAAACTGTGAAGGGCAAAAGACAGGGGGATGACATTTAAAGTGAAATAAAAGAAAAAGATTGTCAACAAAGAATTCTATATTTGGCAAAATTATCTTTCAAAAATAAAGGCGAGATTAAGACATTCCCAGATAAACAAAAGCTGAGGGAGTTTACCACCAATAGACCTGTCTTATAAGAAATGCTAAAGGGAGTGAAATGATAAAACAGTTGTCAGTGACTTGAAACCTTATGAAGAAATAAGTATCTCCAGGAAAAGTAATGACATAGGCAAATATAAGAGCCAGTATAATTATATCTTAGGTTTTCAATTCCGCTTTTAATTTCCTACGTGATTTAAAAGGCAAGTTGATAAAATAATTATAAATATGTATTAGTGGGCATACAACATACATAAATGTAATTTGTGACAACAACAGCAACATAAATAGTCAGCAATTGAGCTCTACAGGAGCTGGATTTTTACATGCTATTGAAGTTAAGCTGCTATAAATTAAATTAAAACTACATTCTGCTGCATTTAGATGTTAATTGTATTTTCTATGGTAACAAAGAAAAACTACAATCTAATGAATATACATAAAAGAAAATGAGAAGGGGATCAAAATGGTTTACTACAGAAAATAACATATAAAAGAAGATAATAAAGAGGGAAATGAGAGACAAAAAAGGCATAGAGAAAACAAATAGCAAAATGTCAGAAGTTAAGTACTTCCTTATTAGTAAGTTCTTCCTTCTCTACATTTAATTACACAAAAGGTAGATGGATTAAACTTTCCGCTTCAGAAGGCAGATATGACAAAATGGATTAAAAAAACCCCCATGATCCAAGTATATGCTGTCTATGAGAGACTCATTTTAGATCCAAAGATCCAAAGACACCATGAACTGAAAGTGAAAAGATGGAAAAAGCTACCCAATGCACAGAGTAACCAAAAGAAAGTAAGAGTAGCTATATTAATATTAGACAAAATAGGCTTTAATCCAAAAACAAAGAAGGACGTTATATATTGATAAAACAGTCAAATCATCATAAAGTAACAATTATAAACATATGTGTACCAAATAAAAGCCCAAAATACATCGATAAAAATGAAGGGAGAAAGAGATAGTTCACAAATAATAGTTGAAGACTTCAATACCCCCCCTTTTTTTTCAATTTAAAATTACTTTATTGCTAAAAATGCTAATGATTATTTGAGCTATCAGTGAGTGGTAATCTTTTTTTTTTTTACTGGTGGAAGCCTCAATGTTGATGGCTGCTGAGTAATCAGGGTGGTGGTTGCTCAATGTTGGGGTGGCTGTAGCAATTTTGTAAAATAAGACAACATTGAAGATGGCTGCATCAAACTGATTCTTTCTTTCATAAAAGATTTCTCTGTAGCATGCATTGCTGTTTGATGGTATTTTACTCCTGTAGAACTTCTTTAAAAATTGCAGTCTGTCTTCCCCAAATGCTATTGTTGGTTTATCAGTTAAGCTTACGGAATATTCTGAACACTTTGTTGTCACTTCAACAGTGTTTACACCGTCTTCACCAGGAATACATCTCATCTCAAGAAACCACTTTCTTTGTTCATTCTTAAGAAGTAACTCTTCACACATTAAAGTTTCATCAAGAAATTGAAGCAATTCAGTCACATCTTCAGGCTCTCTCTTTTTTTTTTTTGCATTTTTTAAATTTCTGATTTTATTATTATTATTATACTTTAAGTTCTGGGGTACATGTGCAGATCGTGCAGGTTTGTTACATAGGTATACATGTGCCGTGGTGGTGGTTTGCTGCATCCATTGTCCCATCATCTACATTAGGTATTTCTCCTAATGCTATCCCTCCCCAATTCCACCCAACTATTCCTCCCCCAGCCCCCTACCCCCAAGGACCTGGTAAGTGATGTTCCCCTGCCTGTGTCCATGTGTTCTCATTTTTCAATACTCACTTATCAGTGACTACATGTGGTGTTTGGTTTTCTGTTCTTGTGTCAGTTTGCTGAGAATGATGGTTTCCAGTTTCATCCATGTCCCTGCAAAGGACATGAACTCATCTTTTTTTATGGCTGCATGGTATATATGTGCCATATTTTCTTTATCCAGTCTATCATTGATGGGCATTTGGGTTGGTTCCAAGTCTTTGCTATTGTGAACAGTGCCACAATAAACACGTGTTCATGTGTCTTTAAAATAGAATGATTTATAAACCTTTGGGTATATATCCAGTAATGGGATTGCTAGGTCAAATGGAATTTCTATTTCTGGATCCTTGAGGAATTACCACACTGTCTTCCACAATGGTTGAACTAATTTACACTCCCAAAAACAGTGCAAAGTGTTCCCATTTTTCCACATCCTCTCCAGCATCTGTTGTCTCTTGATTTTTTAATGATCAACCATTCTAACTGGTATGAAGTGCTATCTTAATGTGGTTTTGATTTGCATTTCTCTAATGACCAGTGATGATGAGCTTTTGTTCATACGTTTGTTGGCTGTATAAATGTCTTCTTTGAGCCGGGCGCGGTGGCTCACGCCTGTAATCGCAGCACTTTGGGAGGCTGAGGCAGGCAGATCACGAGGTCAGGAGATGGAGACCATCCTGGCCAACATGGTGAAACCTCGTCTCTACTAAAAAATACAAAAATTAGCTGGGCATGGTGGCGTGTGCCTGTAGTCTCAGCTACTCGGGAGGCTGAGGCAGGAGAATTGCTTGAACCCAGGAGGCAGAGGTTGCAGTGAGCCGAGGTCGCGCCACTGCACTCCAGTGTGGCGCCTGGCGACAGAGCAAGACTCTGTCTGAAAGAAAAACAACAACAACAATAACAAAAGTCATCTTTTGAAAAGTGTCTGCTTATATCCTTTGCCCACTTTTTGATGTTTTTTTTTTTCTTGTAAATTTGTTTAAGTTCTCTGTAGATGCTGGATATTAGCCCTTTGTCAGATGGGTAGATTGCAAAAAATTTTTTCCCATTTTGTTGGTTGCTGGTCTGGTTCACTCTAATGATAGTTTCTTTTGCTGTGCAGGAGCTCTTTAGTTTAATTAGATCCCATTTGTGTATTTTGGCTTTTGTTGCCATTGCTTTTGGTGTTTTAGTCATGAAGTCCTTGCCCATGCCTATGTCCTGAATGGTATTGCATAGGTTTTCTTCTAGAGTTTTTTTTTTTTCTTTTTTTCCTTTTTTCTTCATTTCACTTCCAATCTTCTAGAGTTTTTATGGTGTTAGGCCTCATGTTTATATCTTTAATCCATCTATAGGTAAATTTTTTATAAGGTGTAAGGAAGGGGTCCAGTTTCAGCTTTCTGCATATGGCTAGCCAGTTTTCCCAACACAATTTATTAAATAGGGAATCCTTTCCCCATTGCTTGTTTTGTCAGGTTTGTGAAGGATCAGATGGTTGAGGTTGTGTGGCATTCTTTCTGAGGCCTCTGTTCTGTTCCGCTGGTCTACATCTCTGTTTTGGTACTAGTACCATGCTGTTTTGATTACATAGTTTGAAGTCAGGTAGCATGATGCCTCCAGCTTGTTTTTTTTTTTTTCTTTTTTTTTTTTTTTGCCTAGGATTGTCTTGGCTATGCAAATACCCTCCTTTAAGTAATAAACAGAATATCTAGACAGAGGATTAACAAGGAAGTAGAGGGCTTAAATAACTATAAACCAAGTAGACCTAAGAGACATACACGGAATACTTTGTCAAACCACAGCAGATTCCTCTTTCTTCTCGGTGCACACACAGCATGCTCCTCAATACGTCCTAAGTTAGGCCATAAAATCATTCTCAGTAAATTTAAAAACATTGAAGTCATGCAAAGTATCCTTTCCAAACCCAATAGAATAAAACTAGAGACCAATAACAGAGGCCAAATCTGAAAATTCACAAATACGTGGAAATTAAGCACAGTCTTAAACAACCAGGGAATCAAAGAACAAATCATAAGGGAAATTAAAAGATACTTGGAGATGAATAAAAATGATAATGTAACATACCAAAATTGTAGTATGCAATAAAGAACAGAGGCAAGTTTATAATCCTAAATGCATACATTAAAAAAGAAGAAAGATATCAAATCAGTAACCTGACTTTATACCTAAAGGTACCAGAAAAAGGAGAGCAGACTAAACCCAAGGCTAGCCAGAAAGCTGGCATGATAAAGACAAGATCAAAAACAAATAAAATAGACATTAAAAACCAACAGAAAGACTTAATAACACCAAAAGTTGGTTCTTTGAGAAGATCAACAAAATTGGCAAACTAATAGCTAGATGGCCAAAAAAGGAGAAGATGCAAATAACTACAATTAGAAATGAAAGTGGGGGCCGGGCGCGGTGGCTCACGCCTGTAATCCCAGCACTTTGGGAGGCCGAGGCGGGTGGATCACGAGGTCAAGAGATCGAGACCATCCTGGTCAACGTGGTGAAACCCCGTCTCTACTAAAAATACAAAGATTAGCTGGGCGTGGTGGCGTGCACCTGTAGTCCCAGCTACTCGGGAGGCTGAGGCAGGAGAATTGCTTGAACCCAGGAGGCGGAGGTTGCAGTGAGCCGAGATCGCGCCATTGCACTCCAGCCTGGGCAACAAGAGCGAAACTCCGTCTCAAAAAAAAAAAAAAAAAGAAATGAAAGTGGGGACTTTACTACTGATCTTGCAGAAATAAAAAGGATTATAAGAGCATACTATGAATAATTGTATGCCAAGCAATTAGATGACCTCAGTGAATTGGACAAATTCCTAAAAACATACAAATATTCAAAATCGATTCAAGAAGAAATAGAAAATCTTAAGATACCTATAAACAAGTACAACAGTGGAATCCGTTGTAAGAAAGTTTTCCACGAAAGAAAAGTCCAGGGTCAGATGGCTTTATTGGTGAATTTTAACAAGCATTTAAAGAAGAACACCAATCTTTCTCAAACTCCTCTAAAACACGAGACAGGAAACATTTATTAACTGAATCTATGGTGCCAGCATATTTCTTATACCAAACCCAGATAAAAACATCACAAGAAAAGTACAGACCAACATCCCTTTTGAATAGAATTGCAGATATCCTCAATAAAATACAAGCAAACTGAATCTAACGGCATTCTAAAAGGATTAGACACCATGATCAAGTGGGACTTATTCCAAAAATGCAAAATAGTTCAACATAATAAAATCAGTCAACGTACTATACCACACACATGAAACAAAGAGGAAAATGCACAATATTGTCACAACCGATGCAGAAAAAGCATGTGACATGACCTAACACCCTTCATAATAAAAATTCTCATTAAACTAGGAATATAAAGAAACTTCCTCAATGATGTAAAGAGCATTTATGAAACACCCACAGACAACATCACATCAGTGGTGAAAGACGGAAAACTTTCCCACCCAGGAACAATACAAGGACGCCCGCTTTCACCACTGTTATTCAATATTGTATTGAAAATTCTAGGCACAGCGATCAAGAAAGAAAAAAGGAAAACTATCTTGGAAAAGGAAAACTATCTCTGTTTTCACAGAGAGGCATTTTCTACCTATATATTTCTACATAGACATATACATGTATTTTCTACATATACATTCTATATGTGGAAAATACCAAGGAATTCTTAAGAAAGCTACTAGAGCTAATAAGTGAATTCAACAAATTTGCAGGGTATAAAATTAACACACAAAAAGCAGTAGTGTTTCATACACCCTTTATGGAAAATACAAAAAGGAATTTAAAGAATTCAATTTGCCATAGCATTCAAAAGAGTAAAATACCCAGGAGTAAATTTAACCAAGTAAGTGAAAGACTTGTACGCTGAAAACTACAAAACACTGCTGAAAAAAGTTAAAGAGATCTAAATAAATGGAAATGAAATCCCTATTCATGGATTGGAAGACGATGCTGGTAAGACATCAAATTCTACCCAAAGTAAACTACAGATTCAATGCAATCACTATTAAGATTTTAGTAACCTTTGTGACAAAATGGAAAAGTTGACCCTCAAATTCATACGGACTTTCAGTGAGCCTGAAATAGCTAAAGCAATCTTGAAAAAGAAGAGCGAAGTTGGAGAACTCACATGTCTCCATCTGAAAAGTGCTGCAAACGACAGCAACCAAAACAATGTGACACTAGCATAAGGATAGATCTATTGACAAAGGAAATAGAACTGAAAGCCCAGAAACAAACCATTTGTGGTCAATTGAGTTTTAGCAAGGGTGCCAAGACTTTCAATGGGAAAAGAATAGTCTCTTTAACAAGAGGTACTAGGTCGACTGGCTATCGACCTGCAAAAGAATGGAGCTGGACCCCTTCTTCACATCATATAAACTCAAAATAGATCAATGGCCTAGATAAGAACTAAACTCAAAATGTTCCTGGAAGAATACATAGGGATACATCTTCATGATCTTAGATTTAACAATGGATTTTTAGATATAACGCAAAAAGCATGTACAAAAAAGACGAACTGATAAACTGGGCTTTATACATGTTTAAAAAATTGTGCATCAAAGGACATTATCCTGGACATTATCCTTTGATGTGAAAGAACAACCCATGAAATAGGAGAAATATTTGGAAATCATACATCTGATAAGCATCTGGTATCCAGAATACATGAAGAACTCTTACAACTCAACAGCAAAAGACAACTCGATTGAAAAATGGGCAAAAGAGTTTCTGCAAAGGAGATACATAAATGGCCAACAAGCACATGAAAAGATGCTCAATGTCATTAGCCAATAGCGAAATGAAAATGAAAACTACAGTGAGGTACCATTTCATACCTATTACCATGGTGATAATTTAAAAATAGAAAATAAAAGTGCTGACAAGGATGTGGAAAAGTTAGAACCCTTCTGCATTGCTGTTGGGGATGTAAAATGATTTAACCTCTGTGGAAAACAGTTTGGTGGTTCTTCAAAAAGTTAAACATAGCATTACCATATGATCCCACAATTTCACTTCTAGGTATATACCCCAAAGAATTGAAAACAGGTACAGAAACACGTACATGTAACATGCATTTTCATAGTGGCATTATTTATGTAAGCCAAAAAGTGGAAACCACCCAAGTCCGCCTACAAACAGAAGAATGGATAAACAAATTGTGGCGTATTTACACAATGAGATATTATTCAACCACAAGAAAATAAAATACTGATCATAATACAGTGTGGACTCACCTTGTGAACATTATGCTAAGAGAAAGAAGGCAGGCATGGTAAATCATATATTATGTGATCCTGTTCATATGAAATAGATGAATTCATAGGGACAGAACTCACATTGGTAGCTTTCAGAGGCTGAGAGGAAGGGGAAATAAGGAGAAACTGCTTAATGGGTAACAGGTTTTACCTTGTAGTAACAGAAATGTTTTGGATCTAGAGAGAGGGGTGGTTGTGCAGTGTGTACTAAATGCCACCTAACTGTTCACTTTAAAATAATTCAACAAAATCCCTTCCCAATCTACTGCTTCTGCCTGCTGTCTTCCCTTAGGCTGGGAGTGGACAGTGACCAGGTGTCTCAGAACAGGTGCTGTCCTACCTCTAAGAGAGTCTATTGTTTTTCTCTGGAGAGTGTGACCAGCGCTGTTCACCTGGGGCCTTAGTGAGCTGTCCCGTTACTGTGCCCTGTGATCTGCGCTGAGGCTCCCACACAGGGGCTCTGCTCTCCAGAGGGAGGTGTGTGACAGAGTGGAGCTTGTGACTATCAGTGAAATGGGGTGTGATGTGCTTCTCGGCCTCTCAAATAAATCTTACACTCTTTCAACTAAACGAATAACATAACCCAAGCCAGGGCCGGCACCATAGCCTGATTTTGCAAGATCACATGAAAAAAATGGTTATTACGTGACAATAGGACTTAGGGGTATTAAAGGAACAGAGGCTTCCGAGGGCTTCTCTAGCAACCACACATTCCAGTTCCCTGTATTTTACATATGGGGAAACTGAGGCTCAGGCATATTTTTAATCTATAAAGACAGAAAGACGATTAGTGTTGCCTAGGGCTGGGGTGGTTGGGAGTAGATAGGAAGTGACTGCTTATGGGTACAAGTTTTCTTTCTTTCTTAAAACCTCTTTTTTTTTTTTTTTTTGAGTCAGAGTCTTTCTCTGTTGCCCAGGCTGGAGTGCAGTGGTGTGATCACAGCTCACTGCAACCTCTGCCTCCTGGGCTCTAGACATCCTCTCACCTCAGCCCCCCGGAGTAGCTGGGACTACAGGCGTGTATCACCATGTCCGGCTAGTTTTTTGTATTTTTCGTTGGGACATGGTTTCGCCATGTTTCTCAGGCTGGATTCAAACTCTTAGACTTAAGTGTTCAATGCATCTCGGCCTCCTAAAGTGCTGGGATTGCAGGTGTGAGCCACAATCCCAGGCTGGGTTTTCCTTACGGATGGTGAAACTATTTGAAAATTGACGGTGGTGCTGATCAGCCACCTCTACGAATATACTACAATCACTGAATTATGCATTTTAAATGAGTGAATATTATGGCACATGAATTATATCTCAATAGAGCCGTTATATAGTATTTTTAAAGATCTCTTGGGCTCACACATGGCTAATTAGTGGCAGGGCAGCTTTCCAGCTCTCTCACCACGACAATGACCTTTCCCTGTGAGCCTCAAATGACCCTTTATTGTAATACCTGAGTCTTTTGCCAAGACAGGCTTGAGTGATTGCTTTGATCCTCTCGATCACTTCCTCATGTGACAGCCTCATGAGTCCACCCCTATATGACCAGTCAGACTGTGCATGCTCCACTGGGCTTCATATTCAAAGTGGCTAAGATCATGGCTAGACCACCTCTATTGGAGTGAAGACAGCTTTCCATTTTGGGAATGGTATCTCCCCAGGAAGCAAATAATGAAGCATTCCATTTTGAACGCTCACCCAGTGGCAATGGACCCTGTTGGGAAAGCCCTCCGGATATGTGCAGGAGAGGGTCACGTGTGATGAAATGGGAAAGGACACCAGCCAATGAGGAGGCCACGTCTGAAACTACCTAGACACAAACCAGATGCAGAGGCCACACCTCCCTCCTCAAAGTCACGTCCCCAAGCTCTCTGGGTGATTGGGAAGTACACTGAAGAAGCGTCAGCCAATTATTGCTAGTGAAAATGCTTTTGTATAAACAGCAGCTTCAGAGCACATGGAGATCCCACAGGCCCAAAGCTTGTTTTTTTTTCGTTTTTTAAATTATACTGTAAGTTCTGGGGTACATGTGCAGATCGTGCAGGTTTGTTACATAGTTATACTCGTGCCATGGTGGTGGTTTGCTGCATCCATCAACCGGTCATCTACGTCAGATATTTCTTCTAATGCTATCCCTCCCCAGTTCCCCCCACCCACCACTATTCCTCCCCTAGCTCCCACCCCCCAGGCCCCGGTGTGTGATATTCCCCTAATCCCACAGGCCCAAAGCTTTTTTTTTTTTTTTTCTCAAACTGATCACAAGGGCCTGCAGCCATGAGGCTGACCTGCATTATAAATGGCTCGGGTCCCGGGGTGAGGCTGCCCTTTTACCTGAGGTCCCTCTGATCGGGGTTTTCACCTCCAGAGCTGCATCTACGCAGCACAAAGCCAGGTGGAGCCTCGGCAACTGCACTGACTCGGTGAAGGAATCCACTCAGGAAGAGGCCAGTGTGGGCCATTCAGGGCCCATGCTTGCTTTCCAGGAGGAATCTGTGGAAAGAAACTAGAGAGCTCTCACATGGCCACCATTGCCTGGGATGCTTTTCATCATGAGGGATCTGGTCAGTCTACTCACAAGGATGCCACTTGCCAGCAGAGAGGAGCCATATTGGGTGTAAGACGATTTTCCTCAAAATAGCTGCTTCTTTGTACCTGCCTGCAACACACTTCCTTCTCTGTCTGCTGTCAGTTCTGGGGTAGGCGGCTGTGCTCTTCTGACCTGAGTTCAGTGGTCTGTTGCTTATTTTATCTCCCCGAACAAAACAAATTTCTCTCCATTTTATCCTATTTCCTACCAGATAGAATCTTTTGTTTTCACTCACTGCCTTGTCAGCGTCCAAGAATTATTTTCTTCTTGAGACCTGTCGAGACACTCAGGGTTCAGTGGTCTGCGGCCAGGCTCCGGCCCAAGGTCGAGGATTCCCTCCTTTTCCTTCCCAGTATTGTCCAGCATCCTGCGGGGCTCCTGTCCCCGGCCACGAGGGCGGGGCAGTGCCGCCTGCCAGGGGCACCCTCCTGCTGCTGTGGGCGCCACCTCGACCTCGCCAGCGTCACCACTGCGACCTTACCAGCGTCACCACCGCGACCTCGCCAGCGTCACCACTGTCGGGTGTGTGCCCTGACTCCTTGTGGAAGGAGGATGAAACCTGAAGGCTGGGCAAGAGCAGGCCCCTTTCGATCCCCAGCTCTCTGCCTGGCTCTGTCGGGAACGGTTGCAGTCTCAGAGCCAATGGCGCCCTCACCGAGTTCAGCAGCACCTTATCCCCGACTTCTGGCTTTGCCTAGACAGCATGTGTCTCGTAGGATACCCAAGAATACGCGCCTAGGAACACGCAGCCTCACTCCAGTGCCTTTTCTTTCTTTTTTTTTTTTTTTAATATATATACTT
>PVKV010028066.1:0-25514 GCA_004027835.1 Alouatta palliata | reverse complement strand
TGGGAGGCGAGGCAGGTGGATCACGAGATCAGGAGTGCAAGACCAGCCTGGCCAAGATGGTGAAACCCCATCTCTACTAAAAATACAAAAATTAGACAGGTGTGGTGGCGGCTGCCTGTAATCCCAGCTACTGGGGAGGCTGAGGCAGGAAGAGAATCACTTGAACCCAGGAGGCAGAGGTTACAGTGAGCTGAGATTGCGCCACAGCACTCTAGCCTGGGCGACAGACCAAGACTCCATCTCAAAAAGAAAAAGCACTGATTCCTATAATAAGTCATGGCAAAATAACCGTAAAACCCTTTGTGATGCAGTTAATTGTTTGAAAGATTGGCAAATATTGGATTAAAAGGATTGACAGAGATTTAGAAATATGGGCCTGGTGAGTTTTACTGAGAAGACCCATAACCAGTATAGATGAACAGATTGATTGTTTTCTTCAGAGAGGTATATATTATTTTGCTGTAGGTCTTTGTCCTTAGCTCTGGCTTGTTCAACATTTTTTTTAAACAAAGAATCACATGACAGCAATGATCAAATCTATGGATGATAAAAAGCTTGCAAAAACAGCAAATGCACTGGTAGACAGAAGGATCAAAAGGTCTAAAATAAGTCCACATCCAAAACCATGAAATTTTCTAGTTATAGCACTGCTAGTAGGTCCAAAAAGCAAACATCAAGACCAGTATATTTTTAAGAACAATAGCACATGTGAAGCAGACAGTGATTTAAAATGGTATTAATCTCCACATGGGTTAACCTAGTGATGGGGCTCTGCCCATAGCCAATGCAGTTTTAGGCTGTGTGAGCACCTAGAGTTCTGGGTTCAATTCTGTGGAATGTTCTAGAGTGGACTTGGTGAGTGGACTACAACCATTTGAACTGGGGATATTTAGAGTTAACTAAAGGCAGGAAAAGAAAGCATCCAAAGGACCAATATGACTACTAGGAGACGTGTATGGTTTTCCAAAGGGAAAAAAGTGAATTTTGTAGAAAGCCTGACAAGAGTTTTTCCTGAAGATATTCGTGTGGGAGATTAGACTTACTTTCTAACCTCAGAGGATAGAACTAGGGCCAATATGTAAAAGTGGTAGTCAATATGAGAAAGCAACACATAGAGTTGCTCAGAAATATAAGGGATTATTTTGGGGGAAGAAATGAGTTTCCCATTACTGATGATGTTCAAGCGAAACAAGATTACCTAACTTAGTGTGTGTGACTGATTGATTGATGGACTGATTGATTTAGAGACAGAGTTCTGCTCTTGTTGCCCTGGCTGGAATGCAATGGTGTGATCTTGGCTCACTACAACATCTGCCTCCAGGGTTCAAGCGGTTCTCCTGCCTCAGTCTCCTGAGTAGCTGGGACTACAGGTGCACACCACCACACATGGCTAATTTTAGTTCTTTTAGTAGAGATGAGGTTTTACCACGTTGGCCAGGCTTGAACTCCTGACCTCAGATAATCCACCTGCCTCAGCCTCCCAAAGTGCTGGGATTACAGGCATGTACCACCACACCCAGTCTACTTACTATGTTTTTAAGGGAATTCAGCATTATATGGGGATGAGAGGAAGAGTCTAAGATTCTGTGACTCCATTGTGAGACAGTGGGACTTTACAGTTGAGATATCTGGGGCCAGGTGCTTTCTCACGCCTGTAATCCCAGCACTTTGGGAAGCCCAGGTGGGAGGACTGCTTCAGGCCAGGAGTTCAAGACCAGCTTGGGCAACATAGTGAGCATCATACTGTCTCAAAAAGAATTTGAAAAATTTAGCTGGGTGTGGTGGCATACACCTATAGTCATCACTCCTTGGGAGTTTGAGGCAGGAGGACTGCTCAAGCCCAGGAGTTTGAGGCTGCAGTTAGCTATGATACTTCCACTGTACTCCACCCTGGGCAACAAAGTGAGACCCTGTCTTAAAAAAAAAAAATCTTGCTAGGCGTGGTAGCTCACGCCTGTAATCCCAGCACTTTGGGAGGCCGAGGCAGGCAGCTCACGAGGTCAGGAGTTTGAGTCCAGCCTGACCAACATGGTGAAACCCCATCTCTACTAAAAATACAAAAATTATCTGGGCGTGGTGGTGTGCGCCTGTAATGCCAGCTACTCAGGAGGCTGAGGCAGGAGAATTGCTTGAACCCAGGACGCGGAGTTTGGGGTGAGCTGAGATCATGCCACTGCACTCCAGCCTGGGTGACAGAGCAAGACTCCATCTCAAAAAATAAAAATAAAAATAAAAATAAAAAAAATCTGGTCTGCAAGGTGAAACAATCTCATATAAACTTCCAGAGAACAAAGTAGATGACCTTTGGAGCTTAAAAGAACAAAAACTCAGCCTTTCTCTATTTCTTCATGCCAGCAGCTACCTGGATATCATGATGTCTTATCCTCCAAACCAGTGTTTTCAGAGGACAGTAGCAAAAATAAAAGGCCCTGGAGTTCCATGGGTCTGGAATCACTTCTCCTTAACTATCTATACTTCTGTGATTGATCGATCTTTCTGACCTGCAAATCTGGAGTATGGAATACTCCCAGGGCTGACTCATCATTTAGATATGCTCTCCTTACCTCCTAATGCTCCCAAACTTATCAATGTATATGACATCAGCAATTATTATACTTCTTGTCCCACGAGACTAAGCTCATCTGTCATCATGCTAGTAATAAGTTTGACCATTCATTCAGAAGAGGGTAATAGACAACAATTTGAACCATAATTAGTTGATTTAAAATATCAGCTATCTAGAAAAATGTTTTCTGCTTTTAAGCTTCATCAGTGCTCAGTTATAAAATCAATCTTACTAACCTCCTCGAGCAAAGCTATTGGATGGGTTTACATCCAAATGTCCTGGCACTACCTGCTTAAGCACAGTGGACATTCTTGAAGTCCTCCTTTCAGTCCCTAAAGTCAGCCAAAAAGAAGAACAAAAACCATGTTGTTTGGGTTAACATTACTCAAATGACAAAAAGTTATCTTCATGTGTAGCATGTTTAATTGCTGCCAAACACTATACTTTTAAGTATCAAAAGCTTTATTAGAGATAACAAGGCAATGTTGTTATTAATCAGAGATAACATAACACACATTTGCAAGATTATAGAGTTAGGTTTGGCAAGTGCAATCAGAGAATTTAATGATAAATGGAGCAAGGCATGCATGGTGTTACTTTACAAGAAAAGCCACTTTCTGCTTATGTTGAGCTAATTCAAATAGCTGATTAAGCCAAAGAGACCAACTTCTCAAGTCACATGCTCCTGTGTCTAACACATTAGGGTTACCTCTACATGAACCCTTTGGGGTTCCATCACATGATAACTGAAACAGAATATTAGTACAAGTCTTAATGGCTTCATCCAAATCCAGTGAAAACAAACTATACTGAAAATTTTAATAGGCTGCAGAAATTTTGCAAATTTCAGCTTATACATGATGATTTTAATAAATACACATTTAACAAACATGTTCAACTTGCATATTTCACATCATAATATTTTAAAGTCTATGAAAGACAAATATGGGGAAAAAAGGGTGACTTTATTTATATTCTCCACATCCTCTCTTATTACACTTTTAAAAAGGAAATAACTGGGCTAGGTGTGGTGGCTCACACCTGTAATCCCAATACTTTGGGAGGCTGGGTGGGAAGACTGCTTGAGCCCAGGAGTTTGAGACCAGACTGGGCAACACAGTGAGATCCCATCTCTAAGAAAAAAAAGAAATAAATGTATCTCTAAATTTAGTTACTATTTACTAGACATTAATAGTGGCATATTTCTAAGTAAAAGGAGCTAAAGTTATAACCCTTTAGGGTAAAACTTTTAAGTCTCAAGTCTTGGTGAAGGTACAGTATAACAAATAACAAATAATGGTACAAATAACCCTAAGAACAGAACTGACCTTTCATTAGTAGCTGTGAAGAAGAGAAGCATTATCAAATCTTACCTGGAGACAAAGAAAGGGCTGGCCTGACAGTAAGAGTGTTGTTGCCTCTGAGTTTCTGATGGACAGAAACAGCATTCAGTAAGGCTTGCAAGTATTTCTCTTGTTCTATGCTACTGGAAGATTCTAAAGAGGAGGTAGGAGCTATAAAAGGAAAATATATTGAATAAAATAAATTGTCTCTGTGTTAAAAAAAAAAACAAACAAGTATCTATCCTATCTATCTATCTATGCTTATTTTTCTCTATGCAGTCTTCAAGTTACCACACCCAAATATAGAAACCAGCCCCACTTAAATTGCCAGTCTATTAAATGGCTAATCCTCCACTGTAATGCTGGTTTTACTGTACTGACTTTTTGATTGCCATTATCCTTCTAGAAAGAGCCCAGGTCTGGAAAACAGCACAGGGCTATCCTTCCAAGCATAGGTTAGGCTTGAAGCACAGGGCATAGCTTCTCATTGTCCAAGCAACTCAAAATGAAGACTCACAAACAACAACATCTCCTCGATGAGATCCCCCAACCATCCCAACCAGGTTATTGTTTGAGAGTGGGTTCCCTTCACATCCCAGAATGGGTAGAGGTGAGAACTTTCTAATACCACTAACTTTATTTCAATTAATTCATGTCACCTGTGGGTCTGTAGACCCACAGGGGACATGAGCCTATAAGGATTTGTAGAGGGAAGAGTGGAAGAAGACGGGGAGAAGACAGGAGCAACTACTGCCAGATTCCCTGGGCCTTCTAAAAAAGGAGCAAGAAGTATACACAGATGGAAACAACTGTGAGAGCAATTCTGGGTTGATGGGCATATGAGCCTGGTTTGCCTCAAACAAAACAGAATCACTGAAATCAGCCCATATGCTTTAAAGAGGCATAGGGATGGACTCACTACAAGGACAATAGATATTTATAAAATTTCTTACAAACTGAATAGAAAATAATTAGCATTCTTGTATTTTATCAACTTTAATATGTCATCATTTCTAAGATCCACTGTTATTTTATTGCCTAACAATAAAAATTGCCTATCAATAAAAAATGTTGCCGTTTAAACTGTGACACTATTCTTTCTGATCACATCAATTTTAAGATGCGTTGCAATTTAAAAGCTATTAGTTGTGAGCAAATGTGTGAACTGAATAAGAAATATAATACATTTAGATTAAAAAATCAGCAACCAGTGGAGTATCAATATTTTTGCGACTAAAAGCTCAGCGACATGCTTATTGGTGTTCCTAAAATGATTCATTAATTTTACGTAACTTACATATTTTATTATTATTTCACTTATTTGAAACAGGGTCTCATTCTTTCACTCAGCCTGGAGTGCAGTGGCGTGATCATGACTTGATACAGCCTTTACCTCGTGGGCTCAAGCGATCCTCCCACCTCAGCTTCCTGAATAGCTAGGACTACAGAAGTGTGCCACCATGCCCGGTTAATTTTTGTATTTTTCTGTAGAGATGGGGTTTTGCCACGTTGCCGAGGCTGGTCTTGAACTCCTGGGCTTAAGCGATCCTCCCACCTTGGCCTTACAAGTAGCTGGGACTACATGCATTAGCCATTGCACCTGGCCTCTTCTTAAGTTCTAATATACCCACCAAGTGGCTTGGGAGCACACAGGGTTTCAGAGGAGAAACAGTTAAAAGCCAATTGCCTTCAATTACACCAATAGTGAGACTCCAAGGCAGGTGGAATACTACAGCATTATATATGTGCTGCCTTCAGTCAACCTAATGATCAAAGACATTGGCTGACTTTCAAAAAGTACATGGTTCTACCTGCTAAACCACAGATTCTGAGTTTACCTCATTTCCAAAGGTGAAAGAAGGCAGCCATCCCTAAACCGGATCTGATATCTTAGTGACCCACTGTTTAATTTTTTTTTTGAGCATCTATTATGAGGCAGAAGCGATGAGAAAGGTCAGCAAAAATAGCTCCTGAGTTGAAGACCTCAGACATGGTATTCACAAGTATCCTGAGAAAATGGGACAGCTGTACTTACTATTTCGCCAGCTTCCTAAAAACCTCTTTGCTTGAAAGCTCCTGAAGCGGCATTTGCGGTCATTAGTTTGCTGCCTTGTGTGTGCGTATGACTTGTAAGAATGAGGATGTATATTTTAGATTACATGGCACAGAATCTCTTCTTGCCTCTGAAGCTGTTAAATGTATTTGGATGCTTCCCAAGAGAAAGAAAAAAGATTTGTATAATCTAGTTTCCATCTGTGGATACTCTGGTTTGCTCGAACAAAAATTGCCTAGAACCAAACTTTATTATATTAATTTCTATTAAAATCCTAGCACAGACCAGACATATTAAGATGTCAAATTCAACGTGGAGCCTCACACTACCAAATATAGTTCTTGTTTAAACTGTACATGTTGTATGTAGCAAAGTGGAAAAGTTTGTGTGTGAGACAAGACTTGATGAAAAAGCACCATTCCCAGATGTTACTTTCTTTATTTTTAGTAATACCCGTAAGTGAACGGGTGGTAATTGTGCTGTAGAGAGATGCTTACCGGCCTGAGGGGAGTTCTGAGATTTGAAAAGACCAACGACTCCCTTCCCATGGAATCCTCCAGATCGGAGGAGCAGAGTACCACTTCTTGAGTTCTTCCAGCATACAACAGGCAGGCGATTGTGTCGATAGCAGCGGGCTACTCTCGGTAAACTACTGTCCTGTACAGCTTGAGGTATGACTAAAAGGCCGGGATAGCTTCAGAGACATAAAAGGGAGAAGTGAATGATTGGGGGAAGGAACAGAGGGGAAGAGAAGGGGAAAGAAATGAGAGAAGAGGGAGAGAGAATATAAGAATATGAATATTAATATAATAATTATCTAAGATTCAGAAACATATTAGTTGAAGGGTAAGATATATTTATTTATTTTTAAATTTTATTTTTATTTTTGTAGTGACAGGGTCTCATTTTGTTGCCCAGGCTGGTCTCAAGCGATCCTCCCGCCTCAGCCTCCCAAAGTGCTGGGATTCCAGGCATGAGCCATTGTGCCTGGCCAACATATTCCAAATATGGAACTTAGTTTCAACTTCTGAATTCTTCAGGGATTAAGAAGAAAATCCCTAGATGGTGAAAATAGCTAACTCATCCACTAATCTGTAGTCTTTTTTTGAAGAATCCCTTTTAGTGATATTGTAGACTTCTGCTGAATAAGCTTAGAAAATAAAAATACTATGTAGAATTATTTAAAAGTCCTCTGTTGAACTATTTCCCTTGCCTTACAATAATTTTAGCAGATTAATATCAACTTTATGAGAATGACAAGTCAAACTGTCAACAATTCATAGATCACTGAGATGACAGCGGAGGATAGAGCATGCCAATATTAGACTACCTGAGATGGTGAAAGGCCTAAAAACCAAAACAAAATTATTTTTGGCATGAGAACATATGTTCAAATATCAAACGAGTTTAATTAGTTAGTAACACTACATGTTGATATTTATTTTAAAAGGTTAGCTTATAAAGATTCAGGATATGATGCTGGGAAAATAACATATAAGAGTACATATAGATTAATAAATGCAAGAAGATAGGTGGGTTTCAGAGTCATTTCTTTTTTTTTAGTTTACTTAGAAATATTACACTAAACAGATTTTAAATTTATAACCTCCTAACCACTAATCCTGTGTCTTTTTTTTTTTTTTTTTTTTTTGGTGATTTTTAAATTTTGGTAAAATATACTTAATATAAAATTTACCATGCTATCCTTTTTTAAGTGTACAAACCAGTGGCATTTAGTACATTCACAATGATGTGCAACTACCACCACTATCCAATTCCAGAACTTCTTTTCCCTTTTCTTGATAAGAACCAGAGCTGAGAAGAGGGAGACGAAATCCAGTTTACGTTCACATAAATCATAACCTTCAACTGCCTTACTGAATGCCAAATTGACTTTCCATACTTAACTAATGATACTTTGGAAGCATTCTGAAAGTCTAAGGCTTTGGTGCACTAGGAAGTTGCAGCCTGAATTTTTCTAATACCACAAACTGATGAAAAGACCAAGCTACAGACATAATTAATCACTCATGAAGAGTGACAAGGCAGTTCCATAATTAAGACCCTCTATCTGCACTTGAATAACGGTTTTTCCCAACTTGCTTCCAGATACAATGTGTATTAGATAAGGGAGTCATGTTTAATGTCTCCAGGAGCTGCTTCAATCACGCCTTCCCTCCCTGCCCCCTGTAGTGGCCCATCTCCTCCTTCCACTGCGAATGAGCACCACACACAGACCATGCTCTGTTACATACAAGATCTATGGCTCTCTCCTGCTACCAGATACGGGCTCTCATGACAGCTGGATAGCGCCTAGTGCTGGGGCAAATAGTGTTGAGCCTAAAGACCAATAGAAGCGACTCTCAGTACCAGTCTCATTTTGTAATGAAAGATATCAATTTCCCTGCCACCCATTCTAACCGACTACTCAGAGCCTTCAGTTCTGGGCTCCACAGTTAACTCTCAAGAGTGAGACTAGGCTTCAGAAGCTTCTGTGGAAACTTTAATTCAAGCATAATTCACATACAAATGCTCAAAACCTAGGTGATGTCACTACCACCTAGGTCAAGAAATGGGTCACTACCACCTAGGTCAAGAAACGGACCACTACAAGCATCCAAGAACTTGTATTTCCTCCCAGTCATTATTATCCCGTCTTCCTTAAGGATTACCGCTATCCTGCCCGGCATGGTGGCTTACACCTATAATCCCAGCACACTGGGAGGCCAAGCTGGGAGGATTGTAGAGCCTAGGAGTTTGAGACCAGCCTGGGCAACATAGTGAGACCTCTTCTCTACATACATACATACATAAAATAAGAAGAAAACCAGCCAGGTTTGGCGGCATGTGCCTAGTCCAAGCTACTCGGGAAGCTGAGGTGGAAGGATCACCTGAGCCAGGGGGGGTGAGGCTCCAGTAAGTTGAAATTGCATCACTGCACTCTGGCCTGGGAGACAGACCAACACCTTGCCTCAAAAAGAAAAAAAAAAAAAAAAATTTACTACTATCCTGACTGCTAACAATGTGGGTGAGTTTTGCTTCTTTTTGAATGCTGGATAAAGGGAATCAACAGAATTTATTCTTTCATGCTCGGCTTCTTTTGCTCAATATTATGTTTATGAGATCCATTGTGTTATTGTACTGACCTGTAGTTTGTTCATTTTCATTACTGTATAGTATTTCACTGTGTGAGTACAATGCCATTTATTTATCTATTCTTGTTGATTTTGAGTAGTTTCTAGTTTTTTATTATTAATAATGTTGCCATGAACATTTTTGTAGATGTCTTTTGGAGCACATATGTTATTTCTGTTAGAAATTCTACTCCACATAAGAGAAGAATTTCTAGGTAATAGGTTATGAATATGTTTAGTAGATGTTTAAATGTTTAGACACCACTAGACAACTTTCCAAAGTCATTTAACCAATTTACAGCCCTACTAGGGACGAATAAGAATCCACTTGCTCAGCGTCCTTCCTAGCACTTTGTACTGCTGGTCTATTTTAAATAGTAATCATTTTGGAAGGTATATAGTAGTTTCATTGAAACTTAAATTTTTATTTATCTGAAGACTAATAAGTTGAGCATCTTTTCAGATGTTTTTTCTCCCAAGATATCCTCTTTTGCGAAGTGCCTGTTCAAGTCTCCTGCCATTTTTTATTGCCTTTTTACTCCTTGATGGTATCTCCTGATGTACAGAAGTTCTACATTTATCAGTTAACAACCAACCTATTGTTTTATTGTTCTAACCTTTCACATATAGATCTATAGGCCAATGGGAATTAACTTTTGTAAATGGTATAAGGTAGGGGTCGGGTCAAGATTAATTTTTCCAAGCATCCTTCATTGAAAAAACATCTTATATGCATTGCTCTTAAGTGTTGCTTTTATCTTAAATCAAGTGTCCACATATGTTGGGCTGTTTCTGTTTAATATGTTTCCTATTTTGCTCCATCGGTCTGTTTGTCCATCCTTGTGTCAATCCTATACTGTCTTAATTACTGTAGCTTTACAAAAAGTCTTAACATCCTATAGTATTACTCTGTAAGACTATCTTGACTACTCTTTGCCTTCTGCATTTTTAGGTAACTTAGAATTATCCTTTCAATTTCCATTAATATTTTGCTGAGAGTGGAACTTTGTTGATTTTATAGAACAAATACAGGAAAATTCAGTTTTAGAATATTCAATATTCTCATCTAAGAACTTGAAGTATGTACTTATTTAGTTCTTTGAAGATCTTCAATACTGTTTTAAGTGTTCCCATGTAGATGTCCTGCACAGGTTATCAGATTCATTCCTAAGTAATGTTTTTTAGTGCTACTGCAAATAGTAGAAATAGTACCAAAATAGCATCAGTTTTTGAAAATTTCATTTTGTAACAATTTGTTTTTAGCATATACGACTAATTATTGTAAATGACCTTGTACCAGTGACCTTATAAAATCTACTCAATAATTTTAAAAGTTTATTTGTAGATTGCTTCAGATTTTCTACATGTGCATTTTGGAGTTTTATTTCTTTCTTTTCAATCTTTATACCTTTGTTTACTTTTTTAGCCTCTTTGCACTGCCTAAGACCTATAGCACAACACTGAATAGAAATAGTGATAATGCTCATCCTTGTCTGGATTTCAGAGAAAAAGATTTTAATATTTTATTTTTAAAATAAGTAATTTCTTACATAGAATTTTTAAGTAGACTTCTCTGAGGTCTCTGGGGTGCTACTTGTGGGGAACTCATTCTTACTCTATTTTGCTGAGAGCTTTTTTCTAAAAATCATAAATGTGACAAAGAATACAGAATTTACAGAAATACAAATTTAAAAATAAAACTCAAAAGTGTATTTGCATTTGCAAAAATGCTTTTATTTATATAATGAAGTTCTTTTTAATGCTGTTAATATGGTAAATTACACTGACTGATTTTCAGATGTCAAGCCAGTACTCTATTCCTGTAATAAGCTCCACTTGGTCTTAATAAACTGCTGTGTGAAAAATAAACCTTTTGTCATTATGAACCATCCTTCCTTACTGCTTTTACTTTAAAGTCTACTTTGATAGTCATATAGTGACGACAACTTTTTTTAAAGGTGGTTTGCATGGTATACTTTATTTTTTCTATCCTTTCACTTTCTACCTTTTTGTATACTTGTATATTAGATATGTCCCTTAAAAGCAGCAGAAAGCTTTTCTCTCTTTTTTTGGGACGAAGTTTCGCTCTGTTGCCAGGCTGGACTGCAGTGGCATGACCTCGGCTCACTGCAACCTCTGCCTCCCAGGTTCAAGCAATTCTCCTGCCTCAGCCTCTCGAGTAGCTGGGACTACAGGTGCCTGCCACCATGCTCAGTGAAAGCAAACCCTATTCTTTCTTTTGAGCATTTAGTAAAAAATTAATGCAATTATGGATATATTTGAATTTAAATCTGCCATCTTACTACTTGTTATTTATTCCATTTGTTCTATGTCCCCTTTTTTTCTTTCTTCCTTTCTTTTGGATTATTTTTTATTATTCTGTTTCCTTCCAAGAACTTAATAGATATGTATTACTTTTTACCACCATAAATGCTTTATAACAAGTGTTCTATTAAATCATCTATTAAAATTTTATTTTATTTCTGACAGATTGGAATGATAAATGAGTCTGTTTTCTCAATGGCTGGCATAATTTTGATAGCAAACTTCCCAAACAGCAGGACATCACACCCCAACAACATGACTTATCTTCGGAGAAAATCTAGTTAGAATGACAGAGAATTTCAGAAAAATTACTGCATACTCAGAGTCCCAGTTTTTCAGCACTTCATGCAAAATATTTATTTGGCCACAATCTCTAACTATACTCCCAACTTGTTTCTCAAGTTTCACATTAGTATTTGTAAACTTAAATTGTCATTTAAAATGTCATATCTATCTTTAATGGCAACAGGGTTGAAAACAACAGCAACATGAAGAGAACTTTCTAAAATAGGTACAAAGCTTACATTTACAAAGTGCTTTCAGAGCTGTTTAATTAAAATAGGAATTTATAAATACAAAGAAAACAACTTACCTGGAGATGAAAATGACTAAACTTATGGATGGTGAAAATGTAGTTTCAGAAAATATATATTTACATATAGTAAAGCATGGAATAGGGCTCGACATATTTGAAAAACAGTGTGAGAGTGACAAGAACAGAAAAAAGAAAATGTCTCTTCATTTACATCCTTTAAGTAATATTTCCTTGGAAATATTCTAATTAGACCACATAAGAAAGCCTTGCCTACATACAGCTGGGTCAGCAAATTATAGTCTGTGGGCCAAAACTGGCCACGCCCACTCATTTCCTTACTGTCTGTGGCTGCTTCTGTGGCACAGCTGAATAGCAGCAGCAAGAGACTATGGCTCACAAACTGAAAATATTTACCAACTGACCCTTTATAGGAAGAGTTTGTGGCTCCCCGGCCTACAAAAGACTTTCATATCTTCTGTCGGCCTGGGTATATCCTATTCTTACTTCAAGTTATCTTTAGTCATGCTAGAAAAGAAGCAAACTGGGAAGAGAAAGAAGAGAAATTCACAAAGGGAGCAAGTATTTTACCTTTCACCTTTTCACGTACTAGAGGTACTTTTCAGTAAGGTAATTGTTCTGAGAATGCCAGTGAGATGCTTGCTCATATCATAGAGACCTTGTTCTTATTTTCAGGCATTTTTATCTATCTCTGGGCTATGGATGGGCAAATGGCCTATTAAAGATTCAAATGAGGGCCAGGCGTGGTGGCTCACGCCTGTAATCCAAGCACTTTGGAGGCCAAGGCGGGCGGGTCACCTGAAGTCGGGAGTTCAAGACCAGCCTGACCAACATGGTGAAACCCCATCTTAAAAAAAAAGAAAAAAAAAGATTCAAATGAGAAGAAAGGAAAGAAGACCTCTCTTTGGAGCCCACAGACACACTTACCTCCGGCAGAGTGAATACATCCTGTTAGAGGCAGTAATTCGAAAATACTCTGGTCGTGAACGGGAAGAGCTGCCACTAATGGTTCCTAAACCTAAACGCTGATAGTCTCTGAAACAAGCTTTTTCTACCAACTGTTCCATTGTAGACTTCTCTGAGGCCTTCAGCGTGGTACTCGTGGGGAGCTCACTCTCATCTGAAACTGGGATGATAGAGACAGATATTGAAGAAATGATTAGCTCAAAGCAAAGGATTAAAAACTTTCTTTTGGGCCGGGTGCAGTGACTCACGCCTGTAATCCCAGAGCTATGGGAGGCCAAGGCGGTCGGATCACGAGATTAGGAGTACTACTAGATCAGCCTGGCCAACATGGTAAAATGCCGTCTCTACTAAAAATATAAAAGATCAGCCGGATGTGGTAGCATGCCCCTGTAATTCCAGCTACTCGGGAGGCTGAGGAAGGAGAATTGCTTGAACCCGGGAGGTGGAGGTTGCCATGAGCCAAGACCGCACCACTGCACTCCAGCCTGGGACTCCGTCTCAAAACAACAACAACAACAACAAACTTCCTTTTGAAGAAGATCCACCAAGACAGGTTTATATTAGGATGACAAATATTATGTATATCACAAATTAAATCATGTAACTTCTGTGAGGAATCACACTTAAATCAACATAAATGAAACTATAATGAATAGTCAAGAAATAAAATAACACTAATTCAACTAAAAATGTCAGGAAAATAATACCATTTAAATAATTTCTAAAAACAATATAATTTTGAATTCATTACCTACACTTTTCTGCTTCATTCAGGCTTGCTCATTGTCAAATTGCAGTGATTTCTATGTAGGACTCTATAAAAAACACTCAAAGTTTGTGAGAGGCTAACTCATCAGTAAAATTTACCTTTTATATAATCACTATACAAACCATCATCCAGATTTCAGTTTACTTTTCAGACCATAAACTTTTATTAAAAATTTCTGGATTAACCAGAAGTTAACTAGAGGGAAAAAGAACCTATTTCCTCATAGAGGGATAAATAAGTTATACTTTTTTCCTGGAAATATTTTCGTTAGAGGATGTGGTATATACGGGAAAAACCCCTTGCAGTTTTGCAATCAAAGGTTGCAAATGAGAAGAAAGGAAAGAAGACATCTCTTTGGAGCCCTTTATGATTTTAGATGGGAAGAATTTACTCAATAATCAAGTATTTTAGGGAGGCTTTTTTTAAAAGGATATTCCTAATTGGTACCGCGTGTTCTAACTGAAAAAGAAATTTCATGTTAAAAACTGTCCTAATTTACTTCCCTATTTATTTTGAAAGTAAGAGACATCAAATCATGCTTTCACAGTTTTTGAAAATTACTCATGTGCTCTTATGCCCTAAATGCACGCAAAAAAATAAATAAATAAAAAGAAAAAAAAAAGAAAATTACTCAAAGTACTAATGTGCAGGCAAAGATATGGCCTTCTTTCATTAAAATATATTTTTAAAAAGCAAAAAATCAACAGCTAAGTGTGTCAATTTGTGAACTTCAATTTATGTTTCAATTTGTGAATTTCACAATACTGTATAACCAGGTATCAATTTTATGTGTTGGCCTTTTATTTTCAGAGGAGCAAAGAATATATAATTTGGTCTTTTAGAAGAATAATTGTCATAGAATAATAGGTTTTGTTCCATGAAATAATAAAAAAATTGAGTTAGAGGAGTCAATAGTGATGGGTAGCAATAATATTTTTATGGTTTGACATAACTGCGAAAAGACCAGGGTTTCAACAAATGCTTATTTCAGTAACGCAATGGTGGGTATTTTCTTTGCCCCAAGCTTTTGTATGTACATTCTCACCCAGGGCATGCATACACGTATACAAAATCACATAGGTTCTTTTCTTTCTTTTTTTGAGACAGAGTCTCGCTCTGTCACCCAGGCTGGAGTGCAGTGGGGCGATCTTGGCTCACTGCAACCTTCTCTTCCCGGGTTCAAGCAATTCTCATACCTCAGCCTTCTCAGCAGCTGGGACTACAGGCGCTCAACACCACACCTGGCTAATTTTTTGTATTTTTAGTAGAGAAAGGGTTTTGCCATGTTGGCCAGGTTAGTGTCAAACTCCTGGCCTCAAGTGATCCGCCTGCCTCAGTCTCCCAAAGTGCTGGGCTTACAGGCATGAGCCACTGTGCCCAGCCCACATAGGTTCTTTATTCCAGCAACTGAAATGGAGACCTGTTAGCTAGTGCTCTCTCTAAAGATGAGGTTTCTTTCTTTCTTTGGAGACGGAGTTTTGCTCTTGTTGCCCTGGCTGGAGTGCAATGGCATGATCTTGGCTCACCATAACCTCCGCCTCCCATGTTCAAATGATTCTCCTGCCTCAGCCTCCCAAGTAGCTGGGATTACAGGCATGCGCCACCATGCCTGGCTAATTTTTTGTATTTTCAGTAGAGATGGGGTTTTTCCATGTTGGCCAGGCTGCTCTCAAACTCCCGACCTCAGGTGATCTGCCGGCCTCAGCCTCCCAAAGTGCTGAGATTACAGGCATGAGCCACCAGGCGCAGAGAGGTTTCTTTCTTAACATGTTGTTGTTGTTGGCAGTAGTTCTTGAATAACTACTGGTGACTGATTCTAAGATCATGAGGTGGGGAAAAAAGAGTGTCATGGCATTTTGCCTCCCATTATATTAGCTTCTCTATAGTGCTGATTTCATCGTGTATTTGATACTGAGTTAAGAATGAGAAACAGTTTGCACTAACTTTCTGCCTCTGTTTTCCCAACTGAGAGGTATTGTAGCTGTTCTTTCAAATATTTAGCAAGTATTTTTTCTTATGACCTAAGTAGTCCTTCATCTTGGGTCCTCCATTTTGATTAAGAGTACCAACAATGTTCTTACCCAAAACTGAAATCTTCAGCTTGAAATGTTCAGTGTCCTTATGTTAAATTATTGTTCTAGAAGAATAAGATAGAGGGGACCACCCTACACAGAAATTTCCTAGGCAGTGAGGTTTCCTTCTTTCTTCTTTTAATGAGACCCACATAAAACTGGCCAATTAGCTATATGGATTTAGCAAAGAAGTACAATTTAACAAAATGTTACCTGAACAACGGAATACTGGGAAAATAATTTTTCCCCAGTTCTAAGAAGCTGGTAAGTGCTTCTGTCTTCTCATGAGATCTAGGCTTTTGTGAATCAAGATTTAAGTGCAACCACATCTTGCTGTCTTACTCATATAAGAAATAAAATTGAATAATGAGGGAAATTCAAGTTCTCACATACCAGATACATCATCATCTTCATTCCATCCAGGACGATTTACTCTTTCTTCCACAATTGTCCCTGTCTTCTTCTTCAGTAAATACTGTCGCCCAATTGTCATTTTCCCTGCCCTTTTGGCACCTTTCACAATTGTTTTTGAGAAGGTGCTACAAGTCATAAAACCAAAGAGAATGTCAACTTAATATAAAAACACTACTTGTACTGTTGACACCTACTTAGTTCAAATTGTTTTTCTCCTTTCCCACAGCCACTACTGGTCCAGACTTTTGTTAAGCCTCTCCTTCTTTAGGTTACTTTTAATATGGCAGTAGACAAATTTCCAATAAGATACCATTGTCATCAGGATACTGTTTTAGGCAAAACGTGCAGGAAAACGTAAAGTGACACACAAACTATTTATCATCCCAAATCTAAACTCCTTGGTTTGGCTTTTTGGTCAAGCCTCCCCTGAACCCAGTCTGGTTATCCCCATGCCACTGACCCTACCACAATTCCCATAAAGCATGCTTGTTGGAGTCCTCCTACATGGAAAGCCAGCCTGCGCCCTTCTCTACTCACTCAAACTCTCTTTCTACCAACTCACAGGTCTTTCTCTGAGATCATATGACCTTTATAGCTGGCAACACATTTGCTTATTTCTTAACTGTTTTAAGTGTGTATATGCGATGTCCTGCCTCTAATTAGTTGTAAACCTTCTGAAGCATAGAAAAATAATATAATTCCCCTTTTTTAAGAGGAGAAAAGTAAGAAATCAGAAATTTGAGTATCCTTTTGAGAATCAGCTTTAATGAAAGGGAAACTAGGATGTAAATCACTTGGACTTAAAAGTACGTTATTTATTCAATTTACCCCTTCTTGCTGATGGAAAATATAGGCAATCCAGAGAATTAAACAGAGAACCTATCTCCTGACTAATCAGATGGAGGTGAAGATTCTGAAGACTGTTCTTGATTATATTCTTCTCTATGACAAAGAACTCTGTTGGTGTTTTCTTGCCATTCAGTAAAAAGTGATAAGGCTTCTTTTATTGTCAAACAGTTTCACTAGACTCTGCTTTTAGTTGTCTGCAACGTAAACTTGAAGGTTATAAAACAAGTTTGAGATTAACTGCTGGGAATCATAAAATACTGATATTTCCTAAATTAAACCTACTATAAATCACTTGTGTAGCTTTTATTTTTATTAGTGGGCTTTCTGGCAAAAACTGGAAAGCCTGCTAGACAAATTCTAAAAGAGCTGTAACACTAGGTGTAACTTAAGCTCAGTGGGATTTCTGAAATTTTTTTCCCAGCTAAAGCTACATCTTTTGTTTCATATACCCAGGCAACTCTTACAATTTTTAAATTGCTGTATCTCTGTTGCAACTGACACAACAGGCTTGATACAGGTATATATTTCTAAAATGAACATAAATATACGTGTTTCTGATAGTTTCTAAATGTAAAATGCCACACAAAGCTTTGTTTCTTCCATTAAAGGCTGGGATAACAAACATCAGAGGTTCCTCTGTGACCCTATGGTGCTACGACAAGATGCTTGGCCTACTGCTATAAATCCCTAGGAATCTGCTCATGCTTCGGCACCCCATATCTCGATATTCCTGGTCTCCCTTGCTTACTAGGTAATATAGGTGGCTAGTTGTGCAACTGAGAAATGATACACTGTCTGGAACCTCAAATCTTCTATAATCCCCAATCTACCCTACTTTCAGGCAAAGAAAGGCCTCTTCTCCAAAGTCTGCAAAGTTCTCCCTAGTATTATAATCTGTATTGGCAGATGCCCAAATTCTGCATGGTTAACAGTGAATGAACTGAAATTTTACCCCTTATATTTTATCACTAATGGAAGATAACTTAAAACGACTGTTATTTGTAATAACTGAAGTTTAAAACTTTCAACATAAATTTCTAAAAACTTTAATTAGAAAGTAAGGATTCATAGTAAAGAAATATGACAACTAAATGCAATGCCTGATCCTGGATTAGATCCTGGACCAGGAATAAAAAAGTACCTAAAAAGGATCATTAACACAAAGTGAATATAGACTCTGGTTAGATAAGAGTTTTATATTAATTACATTTTCTGGTTTTGATTACTGTACTGTGCTTATATAAGATAATGTCGGGCAAAGGGAGGGAGTGCCTTAGGACAAATAGCTAATGCATGCGGGCTTAAACCCTAGATGACGGGTTGACGGGTGCAGCAAACCACCATGGCACATGTGTACCCATGTAACAAACCTGCACATTCTGCACGTGTATCCTAGAACTTAAAGTATAATAAATACATTTTTAAAATAAAATTTAAAAGTAAAAAAAAAAGATAATGTCTTTGTTCTTAGGAAATGTATCACGATGTACTTAAGGATAAAGGGACATCTTATATATAACTCAAATGGCTCACAAAAATATGTGTATATGTGAGAGAGAGAATGATAAACAAATGGACCCAATTAGAAACTACTGGTGAATCTGGGAAAAGTATATACAGGAATTCTTTGTACTACTGCTATAAATTTTCCGTAAGTTTGAAATGTTCTAAATAAATAGTTACTAAAAAAAGAAAAAGAAAATAATGCCTCCTATCTCTAGATCAAAGGATATCTGTCCACTGGGCTTGGATATTAATAAAAGCTGAAGGGATTGGTTAAAAGCATTTAGAAAGTGATCAATATGGAAAAACGAGAAAATAGAATTTCACATTCTAATAATGCAACGTGAGCGATGGACATGACAGTCAAAGCCTCTGGTGGCTTTTAGTTTTTGAAACTTGCTACGTTTATCAATGCTGGTGTTCCCTGACTTTATGATCTTGGCCCAATGGGCTTGAGAGAAACAGAACAGTGAACGAAAGAGCAAGCGCTTACACCTGGACGCAAAGGATAGGTTATTTCTTTTGCAATCAGTTATGGAAGGACTGAAATTAAGAGACTTTTCTTCTTACCGAAAAGAAGTGTTCTTTTCCTTCTGTTTTGGTAAAATTATTTGTGGAGTGGTTTGTCCAGCAGCAAAAGCAAAGGTACTGAAAATGGACTGAGGATAACGAAACTTCATCAGCTGTTTCTTAAAGATCTCTACTACTTCTGGACTGACTTCTTCATCAAATGCTACCTTAATCAACTAGAAGCAAAAGAGATGAAACATAAACAGCATTAAGGATTTCTAGGCAACTTTCCCCCAAATAACAGAATACAGTAACACAAAATGGCAAGACTTTGGAGGCTGAAGGGACTTTGGATAACATACAATTAAATTTTTAATAATAATAATAAGGCTTAAAAAGGTTTACTTGCCATAATTGGCTAGTTAGTAAGGAAAATCATGTATCTTCAAGTTGGTTTAAGACTATTTCTTCCACAATGGGATAGGGAATTGTACTAGCAAACATGCTTTTCTCATTTTTCAACTGGTTGGTTCCAGATAGGGAATTTGGCCTAATAAAGTCTCTTCCTACCCAGATACAACAAATGTAGGAAGAAAAAAAATCCATTTGACTAGAATCGTAATCAGTACAGCTAGGGAATATTTGAGCGCGGAGTTCTTTGATAGTTGGAACAGTGAGGAAATCCCTAAGTAGCCAGTGGTTTCAGGTGACGGGAGGTCTGGGGTCTAAAGGTCAGCAGCCTTACATTTCACACAATTAACGAAGGAGCTAGTAGGGGAGATCCTTGACTAGAGGGAATGAACCAGGAAGTAGCATTCTCAAAAATCTGAGAAGTCATGAAGAATAGGAAAAGCAAAGTATTACAAACTGAGAATTAAAAAAAAGAAAAAACTAAGCAAAGGCTACTTCTTCCAGGGTGTGGTTTGCATCAGTAACTACAGGTTCTGATATAGTCACAAAGCCCTGGAAAACCCCTTGCTTCATCAGGGGTATGCAACTAGTACCAACAGAACTTTAGCCCTAGCTGGCCGGGCACGGTGGCTCATGCCTGTAATCCCAGAACTTTGGGAGGCCGAGGCGGACGGATCACAAGGCCAAGAGATTAAGACCATCCTAGGCAACATGGTGAAACCCTGTCTCTACTAAAAAGTACAAAAATTAGCTGGGTGTGGTGGTGCGTGCCTGTAGTCCCAACTACTCAGGAAGCTGAGGCAGGAGAATCGCTTGTACCCCACAAGGCAGAGGTTGCAGTGAGCCAGGATCGAGCCACTGCACTCCAGCCTGGCAACAGAGTGAGACCCTGTCTCAAAACAAAAAACACAAAAAAAAGAAGTTTAGCTCTAGCTATACTTTATACTTTCCACAGAACAGCCATAGGGAGTTTCCTTCTGAAATAGATGCTAAGACAAATGCTTTTTATCTGAAGGCTTCATTCAACAGGTACTGAGGCATAACTTGGCAGAGAATGAGAACCAGCTGTATGTGTCTACATTTCTAAGATCACTCCTTATTGAGTACCTGTTGGTACTCTGAGTTGGCGAAGGGGCTCCAGGGATTAAATCCAAGACTATTCACGAGTTTACTTAGTTAATGATTGCCCTCTCAGACCCTGTGATCTTCCCCATCCTCATCCTCTTAACTTCTGAGCACATGATCACAGAAAATGGCCACAATATCATTCGATTTTTGAAAATGTTTGAACAGTAAAAGAACGGCTTCCTTTTTTAATACCTGAAAAGATGCTGATGTGATCTGCAGTCCTTCTTGCATGTTCTGCTGCAGCTGGTTCTGCATGGTAATCTTCTTCTCCTTGGTGATGGAGGCAATGGGAAAGCTCCGCACAACCGTCTGCTCACCCACTGGAAACAGGACACAGTTTCTGCAATAACACTTTATAGCTCACTTCTAGAGTGTCTACTGCTCACTTAGTCAGTCTCTGCTGGAGAAATGTATTTGAAGAGGACACTGCACAGGGATACAATGAAGGAAAGTGCCCTTCACTCCAGGAAAGAATTGTGTCTCAGGAGTGGCAAGTGACTTACATTTCACACAATTAGCGTAGGAGGCAATAGAAGGGATCCTTGACTAGAAGGAATGAGGCAAGAATGTGAATTCTTGGAAATTTGAGAAGTTAGAGACAAGGGACTTGCCACTCCTGAGACATAATCCTTTCCTGGAGTGAAGGAACTGTCACAGCCTGCCTTCATTCTTTCTATCTCCCCAACCTACTATGTGCCACACAAGATTTAAGTGCTACACTGGTTTAAGGGAATTTTATAGGAAGAGAGGTCTTATATAAAAGAAAGAAAAAAAAAAAGAAGTACTCCTCAAGTACTGAAAACACATCCAAGATATTTAATGTAAGGATAAAGCAACAGAGAACAAGTTTTTAAAGTTTGTTTCCATATATGGTAAGAGGTGTTATACTATGTATACAAGCCGTACACATACAAGCCTGGACTTAGGTCCAAGATTTTTAGGAGTTTAACTATTAAAGCAAGCATGGGAAAATATAAATAATTATTTATCAAGTACCTGAGGTTATGAAGATGAGTCTAGAAAAAAAGTAGCACACCCAAAACCTCCCTTGAAGAGCTTCCAGTTTCCCGTGGGAGGAAAGTCACATGCAGAATATAATAATGTGTGGTTAGCTCCTAGGTTTGAGGGAACAGACTACAGGGATTTGAATACTGCAGAGAAGGATTCCTGCATGCTAGATGGATAGCAAATGATTTCTGAAAGAAGTGAGGGGGAAGACAGGCTTTACAAGAAGTGTAGAATCTGGATTTGCAGAAGGGAAAGGAAGAGCATTTTAAGCAGTGGTAGAGGAACATAACAGGAGTGGCAAAGAACAAGGCCTCTCAGCTAGTAAGCCAGGGTGGGGAGAGGGTGGGGAGATGTGAACTAGGTTCATGTTACTTAACAGTCCATATATTTCTTCATTTATTATAATCAGAATCCTAATTCCCTGGATCTATCTATCTGTAATCTAGAATAATTCTATTTTTTTACATCAAGCTCATATCCAGAGGCTAAGTAAAGTCAGGACGTACATAGGATTTAAGTTTTAGGATGCATTAAACACCTACGTTTCTATAACATATAAAATTATAAGATTTCTATGTGTCATTAAAGGAGAAATTTTAAATTTGAAAAGGAAATAAACAAATAAAAAGCTTTTCTTTGATAAAAATAATTTTCCTAATAAGTGAAATTAATCCAAAATTGGAAAGGAAAAAGCGAGATATGATATTTCTTTTTTTTGAGATGGAGTCTCATTCTGTCGCCCAGACTGGAGTGCACTGGTGTGATGTCAGCTCATTGCAACCTCTGCCTCCTGGATTCAAGTGACTCTCCTGCCTGAGCCTCCCAAGTAGCTGGGATTACAAGCGCATGCCATCAAGCCCAGCTAATTTTCTGTATTTTTACCAGAGATGGGGTTTCACTGCATTAGCCAGGATAGTCTTGATCTCCTGGCCTTGTGATCTGCTGGCTTTGGCCTCCCAAAGTGCTGGGATTATAGGCGTGAGCCACAGTGCCCGGCAGATATTTCTGTTTTTTTTTTTTTTTTTTTTGAGATGGAGTTTTGCTCTTGTTACCCAGGCTGGAGTGCAATGGCACTATCTCGGCTCCCCACAACCTCTGCCTCCCAGGTTCAAGCAATTCTCCTGCCTCAGCCTCCCAAGCAGCTGGGATTACAAGCTCATGCCACCATGCCCAGCTAATTTTGTATTTTTGGTAGAGACAGGGTTTCTCCATGTTGATCAAGCTTGTCTCCAACTCCTGTCCTCGGGTGATCCGCTTGCCTCAGCCTCCCAAAGTGCTGGGATTACAGGCGTGAGCCACTGCGCCCAGCACAATATATTTCACACTAAGCATTACTTTGTTTTCTTTAAAATAAATAAATTACAGCAATTTAAATGACCACATAAGTATCACATGTTTAATGTGTCCAAAATGTATGTTTATGGCCATTAATCTCACAAAAGTCCTACTATAAAATTATAAGTACTGTATAGCTTCTTTTAAAAGTATATTTGCTTTCTCTCTTTTTTTTAATTTTTAAATTTTTATTTTCTTGAGACAGAGTCTCACTCTGTTGCCCAGGCTGGAGTGCAATGGCACGATCCTGGCTCATTGCAACCTCTGCCTCCCAGGTTCAGGTGATTCTCCTGCCTCAGCCTCCCGAGCAGCTGGGACTACAGGTGCCCGCCACCACACCCGGCTAATTTTTGTATTTTTAGCAGAGACAGGGTTTCACTATGTTGGCCAGGACGGTCTCAATCTCTTGACCTCATGATCCGCCCACCTTGGCCTCCCAAAGTGCTGGAATTACAGGTGTGAGCCACCGCACCTGGCCTACATTTGCTTTCAAATACAGTTTATGTAGAGTAATATGAAAGAGCTGGCTAAGATATTTTTTTCTCCTTTCACTTTTTCAAAATAAGCAGAACTATTCTTACAAATTCATCTTTTCTTATTTAACTTTACAAACTTTTTGCATACTATATGGTAAGCAGTCCTTTATGACTGATATACTAAGTCATCTTGAATCTATTCAACCTAGGAATAATGCAACTGTTAAGATTTAAAAGAGAATACATTTTATACCTATGAATTCTGTTGTCCAACATATGCATAGCACAGAGTGCATACTCATCAAATGCTTCTAAATAAATAATTTCAGAGAAGAAAGGAACTTTAGTGATCATTTAGCCCAGTGGTTCTCAATCACAATCACTTGTGGGGCTAAAGAAATACACAGATGGCTGGGTCTTCCTATTTCTACTGCTTCAGATTCTAATTCAGTTGTTTGAGGGCTGGGCCCAGAAACTGCTATTTTTTTTAAAGATTTCCAGATAATTCAAATATGCAGCCAACGTTAAGAACCACTGAATTATCACCAATGAAAGCCCAATCTCCCAATTTTATAAACGAGGAAAATAAAGTCCAGAAAGGTTACGTGACTTACTTAAGTCACTGAGCTTTGACTTGGAGTCCTGTTGTTTTGCCCAAAGTCTTAATTATGTGCTTTTCCCATCAACAAAAGAGCATTTTACATACAGACAACAGTGAATTTAAGAAGATAATGCAGATTACTTCTGGTAGGGCATGCTATTCTTTTCTAATATAGAAGGTTATATTGAATAGCAGAAAATAGAAGTTATAGGAGTTTAGCAAGTCAAGAGAAGTTGTCTGCTAAAAGGGAACTGGGGTTAATTGGAATGGAGTAAGAGGGAAGTGGGATTAGTTGGTGCTGGACAACTTTGTGATGCTTAGCATATCCTTCCACAAAAAGGTTCACGTGTCTGCAAGACCTTAGTTTTACAGTTAACTGTAGGACTCAGAAAGCCGGGATAAACCAGCAGGGGATATATTCAGCAGTTAGATAGAGTGCATATCCCTAGGTTACAATACTCTGTCTCATGAAATTATAATTATTTCAGCAAATGAACCCTTGATTTATTGTTTAGAATATAACGCTTTGTTCTTCAGGTAAAAATCTATGACCCAAATTATCATTAGCTTTGACTGACTAAAGTATTCCCCCAAAATACCTGTGTGTCAAAAAGCTTACTTTGGATTTAAAATGATCTGCAAATCACTGTGCACAGATGGAATAGAAACCTCATGTACCACACAGATATCCATGTTCTGATGGCATACCTAACTGATCATGGGGAGTTCCTCTGAAGAGAATTCTGTATGTGGTGAGGAACAAGGCTCCTTCTGCTGGCAGGAGCTGAGGACCTCCAAGAAGACCTCCAGTAGCTTCTTCTCTTCCATCAGGATCCAGCAAGACTCGAAGACCCTCACAGATAATTTCTTCTCCTGGCAGCAAAGCAGGTCTAAGAATCTTGGGCTTACAACAGAAAAAGGTTGACTGATTGATTGACTGATTGATTTTTGGAGACAGGGTCTTGCTCTATTGCCCAGCCTAGAATACAGTAGTGCAATCATAGCTCACTGCAGCCTCAAACTTCTGGGCTCAAAAGATCCTCTGACCTCAGCCTCCTGAGCAGCTGGAACTACAAGCATGCACCAAAATGCCTGGCTGATTTTTAAATTTTTTTGTACAGATGGAGTCCTGCTACACTGCCCAGCCTGGTCTCAAACTCCTGGCCTCAAGCAATCCTCCTTCCCTGGACTCCCAATGTGTTAGGATTACAGGCATGAGCCACCATACCTGACTAGAGAAAGTATTTTAAACACAACTTTTGTGGAGTTTCTAATATTTAGACCACAGTTATCTTTTCAGATATAGACCTAAAAAACTTAAGCCAGACTTCCCAGATAGTCACATGAGAAAGCTGATTTGGTAAGAGGCAGAAATGAAGTTTATACATCCAAATGTGGAAGGATTCTTTGCAGAACTGTGTAGAAGTAAAATCATTGGAAAGTAGCTTAAATATCTGAAATATCCACTCAATGAAACCCTTTGTTACCTTTATAAAAT
>PVKV010028065.1:0-25512 GCA_004027835.1 Alouatta palliata | reverse complement strand
AAAAAAAAAAAAAAAAAAAATACAAAAATCGCTGGGTGTGGTGGTGGGCGCCTGTAATCCCAGCTACTCGGGAGGCTGAGGCAGGAGCATCTCTTGAACCTGGGAGGCGGAGGTTGCTGAGATCATGCCACTTCACTCTAGCCTGGGTGACAGAGCGAGACTCTGTCTCAAAAAAAACAAAACAATACAAAACAAAACAAAAAACTCCAGTAGAAAAAGTGGGCAAAGAACAGCAAACAATTCAGAAAGGAGAGATGCAAATGAACAATCAAACTAAATGCAAAACCAAATGCAAATTAAATAAACGCAAAGTTAAATGCAAATTAAAATATGACAATGCAGAGTTGCTAGGAAACTTCTAGGATTAGTGGCTGTACAAGTAGAAGAGGCTGAAATGAGAGATTTTAAACCGATTCTAATAAATCGATGCAAAGTATGTAACGATTGACTGGTGAGAACCAAGATACGACAGATTTGAAAACCAACAGTTGAAAACTAGTTTGGGGCCAGGCCTGGAGGCTCACACCTGTCATCCCAGTGCTTTGGGAGGCTGAGGCAGGAGGATCACTGGAGGCCAGGAGTTTGAGACCAGCCTGGGCAAAACAGTGAGACCCCCTACTCTATTAAAAAAGAAAGAAAGGGCTCACACCTGTAATCCCAGCACTTTGGGGGGCCAAGGCGGGTGGATCACCTGAGGTCAGGAGTTCGAGACCAGCTTGACCAATATGATGAAACCCTGTCTCTACTAAAAATACAAAAGTTAGCCAGGCATGGTGAAATGCACCTGTAATCCCAGCTACTCAGGAGGTTGAGACAGGAGACTCGCTTGAACCTGGGAGGTGGAGGTTGCAGTGAGCTGAGATCGTGCCATTGCACTCCAGCCTGGGTAAGAAGAGTGAAACGCCATCAAAAAAAGGAAGGAAGGAAGGGAGGGAGGGAAGGAGGGAGGGAGGAAGGGAGGGAGGGAGGGAGGGAAAGAAAGAAAATGAGGAGAGGGAGAGAGGGAAGGAGGGAGGAAGGAAGGAAGGAAGGAAGGAAAGAAAACTAGCTTGTTGACATAGTTCCCTGCATGTTGGCTGACCTGACATTGCTGTTGCAAAGGTCTAGCCATCCATTCCTTGGAACCACTGCAGGGAGACAGAAAATGCTGAGCTGAACTTTTGGCACTCTGCCACCCAGAGCTTCCTTATGTAACAAGCACCTGAGCTGATGAGTATGAGACCTTGCGAAATAAAAGCTAAGGGTGGCCAAAATAAATATGTGGCCAGGTTAAAGAGCCAATTTGGCCAACGTTTCTCTAAGACTCACAATTTATAAACACAGAAAAGGGGAATGAAATGAAAGGCTGTATCTTTGTTACAAATCACGTCTGTGGTTATTGTTTCCCTGTGTCTCTATTCCTTTATTTTCACCATCGAAAGCTTGACAGGGCATCCCATAAAACCCAGTCACGGCAAAAGTCATGGGGAGAAATGCATCCTCCGTTTTCTTATGAAGGCAGCAGCTGTCTTCCCTTTCCTGTTGCTGGATCTTTCTAGCTAATGCCTAGAACTCTCAGCCTCTCCAGAAATCAGGTGTTGGTGGACCAGGTGATTTATTTGTTTAACATCCTGTGCCTTTATTCCCAGAAGAAAGGGAATGGGACGGAACACTCTGTCAAATAACAATTGCCCAAGGTCTCGGGCAAGGGAAATTAGGACAGGAAGCAGGCGTGGAGTCTTTGCCCCAGGTAACTGCCTGCTAAGGTAAATAAGCTTCGTACAATGAGTTCCTGTCCTCCTCATGATAAATATTTATGTGCTGAGCCCTGTGTTTGAAAGCACTAAAGCATTTCTCAGTCTGAACATTGACCTTTGGATGCAAAACACACGGCTAATTTCCTAGGTGATGTAATTAATTTTTGTGGCTCAAAGCTGTACTGGGAACAAGAGAAATTGTTGTTTTCATGCTTGTTTAAAAAGTGATTCAGCAGGTGTGTGCAGCTTTCAGGTAACAATGTCAACTTGCAATCTGAAACTTTTCTTAGTCACACCTGGAATTCAATGATTTTAGAAAGATTATAATGTGTGAGTTCATTATAAGCAAACACAAATTCTTCTGATCTTAGAAGTGATGAACTCAGTGTTGGGTTTACACATGGCTTTGGATTATTTCTGAGGATATGGAGGAAATTATTTTATTTTATTTTATTTTATTTTTATTTTTTATTTTTTTGGAGGCAGAGTCTCGCCCTGTCACCCAGGCTGGAGTGCAATAGTGCGATCTCAGCTCACTGCAACCTCTGTCTCTCGGGTTCAAGCTATTCTCCTGCCTCAGCCTTCCAAGTAGCTGGGACTACAGGCATGTGCCACCACGCGAGGCTAATCTTGTATTTTTAGTAGAGACGAGGTTTGTCCATGTTGGTTCAGGCTGGTCCTGAACTCACAACCTAAGGTGATCCGCCTGCCATGGCCTCCCAAAGTGCTGGGATTACAGGTGTGAGTCACCGTGCCCGGCTCATTTTATTTTTTGAAACAGGATCTCGTTCTGTCACCCAGGCTGGAGTAAAGTGGCTGGATCTTGACTCACTGCAACCTCTGCCTCCTGGGTTCCAGGGATCTTCCCACCTCAGCCTCCTGAGTAGCTGGGACTACAGGAGCGCACCACCACCACGCCTGGCTAATTCTTTTCTATTTTTATAGAGATGAGGTTTCGCCATGTTACCCAAGCTGGTCTCAAACTCCTGGGCTCCAGCGACCCACTCATCTTGGCCTACAGGTGTGAGCCACTGCGCCCAGCATAGGACTTTATTTTTAAAATTTAGGTTTGGCATGGCCCCAAATCTCTGTGACCCTAAATGCATTTGATTTTAGTGTTAATAAAATGTGCAGGAAAACTGTTACTTTACAGTGAGCTAAATTCATCCCGCCCAAAACAAAAGTAAAAGGCAAATGACAAACCAGGGAAATGCTCACCGCAAAACAGCAGACCGCCTTTCTAGGTTGCTCTAGCTGGAAACCTGGGTCTGTCCTTGACACTTTCCTCTCCCTCACCCCCAATGTCCAATGCTGTTCACCCCTGAAATATCTCAAATCTGCACACTTGCCCTATCTGCGTTTTCCTGATTCTCCTCTGCCTTCACCAACTTGCTATTTCCACGGATGCCTCCAGGCACTGACTCGCCAAGACCAATGGAGAGGTCTTCCCTGACAGTCGGGCCCTCCCATGAGTCATTTCTTACTCAAGGGCACCCTGTCCAGCTAGCCAGGACCCAGGCTTCCTCCTGGGCTCCACCCTCTCCCTCCTTCCCTGATCCATCTTTTGCCAGGTCTCAGGAACTCTTCTTCCTAAAGACCTTGGATCCATCCATACATGTCACTCTGGGATCCCTACCTCCATCCTTTCTCAGGACGCCCTCACCTCCTACCTGGGCCACTGAAATAGCATCCCATGATCTCAGGCTGGTGGCTCATGCCTGTAATCCCAGCACTTTGGGAGGCCTAGGTGGGCAGATCACCTAAGGTCAAGAGTTCGAGACCAACCCGGCCAACATGGAGAAACCCTGGCTCTACTAAAAATACAAAAATTAACCTGGCGTGGTCGCATGTGCCTGTAATCCCAGTTACGTGGGAGGCTGAGGCAGGAGAATCCCTTGAACCCAGGAGGCAGAGGTTGCAGTGAGCTGAGATCATGCCACTGCACTGCAGCCTGGGCAATGGAGTGAGACCCTGTCTCAAAAAAAAAAAAAAAAAAAAAAAGAAATAAACAAGGCCAGGCCTGGTGGCTCATGCCTGTAATCCCAGCACCTTGGGAGGCCGAGGTGGGTGGATCACCTGAAGGTGGGAGTTGGAGACCAGCCTGGCCAACATGGTGAAACCCCGTCTCTATTAAAAATATAAAATTTGCTGGGTATGGAGGCACATGTTTGTAATCCCAGCTACTCAGAAGGCTGAGGCAGGAGACTCGCTTGAACCTGGGAGGTGCAGTTTGCAGTGAGCGGGACTGTGCCATTGCACTCCAACCTGGGCAACAAGAGCGAAGCTCCATCTCAAAAAAATAAAAATAAAAAATAAATAATTACAATTAATTAAGAATGTTAAAGCAGTGACAGCAGAGCATTAAACCAAACTTGGGGCCTTAGAAGCCTCAGGCCTTTGTGTGTGCTGGAGATGAGAGCCCGTGAAACCAACTCGAATCTGGACCTTTATAGAAAACATTGGATGATGCCTACGCTAGAACATTTAAAAACTCACCCAAAGTCACATGGGGGTCTGCTGCAGAGCTGGGGTCTAGACCTGTGCAGGTGTCCAGAACCTGTGCTCTTGACCTCTCCCCCTCTCTTAGGGGCTCACAAGCAATGTTGGGAAGGTGCCCAAATACAGGTGTCCTCAGAGACAGCTGGTGTTGACACACAGCGCCACACACTTTCTGGTGTGCAACTTGGGAAAATTTGTCAAAGGCTTAAAACACACTCATGACTCAGGCTTAGAAAAGTATTTAACACATTTAAGTGAAGGAGGCCATGATTAGTACACTAGTAAATCCTGCAAAATGATTTATTTGAATGTAGAGATAGAGACATATAGATACACACGGAAAATAGAGCAGAACAATGCTCTGAGGGATTAGCTATCTACGGAGGTGGCATTGTGATTTGTTTTCATTTTCTTCATATTTGTATATAATTTACTCATGCTCTCTTTAGGGCAGCAGGGGTTTCAGCCACCAAGGTATCTGATAAAGCCAGGTTACCCATACTAATGATGTGTAAGAGAATCCTAGTCACCAGCCCTTCCTCTTGGATATCAGAGCTGGCCTTTTACCTCTATTATGAATTAAGCTATGAATGTTATGAACTAAGTTATTTAAAACTATTTTCAGGCCAGGCATGGTGGCTCACATCTGTAATCCCAGCACTTTGGGAGGCTGAGGTGGGTTGATCATGAGGTCAGGAATTCAAGACCAGCCTGACCAACATGGTGAAATCCTGTCTCTATTAACAAAACAAAAATTAGTTGGGCATAGTCGCTCACTCCTGTAATCCCAGCTACTCAGGAGGCTGAGGCAGAAGAATCGCTTAAACCCATCTGGAAGGCTGAGGTCGCAGTAAGCCAAGATCGCACCATTGCACTCCAGTCTGGGCGACAGAGCAAGACTCTGTCTCAAAAAAAAAAAAACAAAACACACACACACAAACAAAATTATTTTCAATAGGGTTCAGTGGCTCACACCAGTTATCCCAACAGTTTTGGAGGCTGAGGTGGAATGATTGCTTGAGCCCAGGAGTTCAAGATCAGCCTGGGCAACATAGTGAGACCCATCTCTACAAAATAAAAAAATTAGCTGGCAATGCCCCCTGTAGTGCCAGCTACTCAGGAGGCTGAAATGGGAGGATCATGGACTTGAGTCCACGAAGTCGAGGCTGCAGCGAGCCATAACAGTGCCCCTGCACTCTAGCCTGGGTGTATTAGGGAGACCCTGTCTCAAAAACAGAATAAAGCAGACAGGCACCTTCGGAGAAGGCAGGCGGGCATGGTGGTCGTGCCTCACAGGAATGTCTATTTCACCTGCACCCCAGGTGGCGCCCCTGCCCTGCGTCAAGCTTCAGGAAGGCCCACTCTGGCCCTCCATCGGCTGTGCCCCTCCCCACGGGAAGGAGCCCAGCCCCCACTTCTAGTTTTATTTTTTAATCTGAGATCCAGGAATTCCCTACCCAGATGGTCCCAAGCCAACTTTCTGAGGGTGGACAGGCTGGCTTGTGTCTTTCCAGGCCAGAGGGGTGGTCAGGTGGCTGTAGCAGGAGGCTGGAGGAGAGCTCAAAGTGCAGGTTGGGTGGAGGCAGAGTGAAAGATGGGAAGCAGAGAGCAGGGCCAGGGACCAGAGGCGCCATTTATACTTCTTGGCCTCACCAAAGTTTGAGGTAGATGTGGGTACCAAGGCCCTTGGGCCCCTAAACATTTGCTGAAAAAATCACTGGCACGAGGCAGGTTGATTATGGGAGAAAAGACATGCAAGTTTGTTTAACACAATACACGGAGACTTCAGAGTGCAGATCCAACTTCCTAATAAGGTACGAAAGATGGCTGAGCGCGATGGCTCACGCCTGTAATCTTAGCACTTTGGGAGGCTGAGGCAGGCAGATCACCTGAGGTCGGGAGTTCGAGACCAACCTGACCAACATGGAGAAACCCCATCTCTACTAAAAATACAAAATTAACTGGGCACTGTGTCTCATGCCTGTAATCCCAGCTACTCCGGAGGCTGAGGCGGGAGAATTGCTTGAACCTGGGACAGGGAGGTTGCGGTGAGCCGAAATTGTGCCACTGCACTCCAGCCTGAGCGACAAGAGTGAAACTCCGTCTCAAAAAATAAAAACGATACAGAAGCTTCTGTGCCATCTTGAGATTACAGAAAGAACGAACAGAGGCTTGGATCCCAGTAACAGGTTATGGGAGCCAGGCTGGGAGTAAAGGAATTCTATTGAGGAGCAATAAATGATTGCTAGGAAGAATGCCCTTCCTAGTAGTGGGGGGCGGCGGGGGGCGGGGGGGGGTGATGAAATTAACTTTGCCAGTAGTTCTCTTTGGAATTTAAATGATCCTTGGAGACAGTCACTATCTTGAGAAAGGGTCTGTTTGGGTGCGGTTACATTTTTGGTCATGGGTTGGAAACTCTCGTTCTCCTTAGTGGGTCCAGATCTCAGGCAGATTAAGGAGCTAAGGTTTCTTTGGGAGAGATGGTGAGGTCCGGGGAAGGTCAGAGAGACCTTGAGGCTTCTTCAGCTCAGCATATCAAATGCTAAATTTTGGGGTACTGGCTTCTCAGCCCCAACATTGGTCCTTGCGTTTTATTTTATTTACTGTAGTAAATTTATCTATAACCTTTACATATTTAGATGTAAGGAACGAGGATTCCATGGAGCTTGTTGGCTGGGGCCCCACAGTCCTGTGCAGGCCTGACCATCAGAGGGGGGTGAGAGCATCAGATAGACTCACTGAGGGTCATAACTTTTCCTTTTTCTTTTTCTTTCTTTCTTTTTTTTTTTTTTTTTTGAGACGGAGTCTCGCACTGTTGCTCAGGCTGGAGTTCAGTGGCATGATCTTGGCTCACTGCAACCTCTGCCTCCCGGGTTCAAGCAATTATCCTGCCTTAGCCTCCCAAGTAGCTGGTATTACAGGCATGTGCCACCACGCCCGGCTAATTTTTGTATTGTTAGTAGAAACGGGATTTCACCATGCTGGACAGGCTCGTCTCGAACTCCACCCACCTCAGCCTCTCAAAGGGCTGGGATTACAGGCACGAGCCACCTCGCCCAGCTGAAGGCCATATCTTCTCAATACACTGTTGATTGTGCCTCAATAATAGGCCATCATATCAATTTGGTGGACTGCAAGCAACTTTTTTTTTCTTATTTATTTATTTTTGAGACCGAATCTCGCTCTGTCACTCAGGCTGGAGTGCAGGGGCACGATTTCGGCTCTCTGCAACCTCTGCCTCCTGGGTTCAAGTGATTCTCCTGCCTCAGCCTCCCGAGTAGCTGGGATCACAGATACCCACCACCATGCCCCATGCTTTGCTTTTTTTTTTTTTTTTTTAATTTTTAGTAGAGATGGGGTTTCACCATGTTGGCTGAGCTGGTCTTGAACTCCTGACTTCAGGTTGTCTACCCAGCTAGGCCTCCCAAAGTGCTGGGATTACAGGCATGAGCCACTGCACCCGACCTTTTCCTTTTTTAGAGATAGGTTCCCCTCTGTCACCCAGGCCGGAGTGCAGTGGTGTTGCCATAGCTCACTGCAGCCTCCAGCTCCTGCGCTCAGGTGATCCTCCTGCCTCAGCTTCTGGAATAGCTAGGACTACTGGTGTGTGACACTCCGCCCAGCTAATTTTTAACTTTTTTTGTAGAAATGGGCTCTTGTTATGTTGGCCAGGCTGATCTCAAACTCCTGGGCTCAAGTGATCCACACACCATAGCCTCCCAAAGTACAGGGATTACAGGCCCAAGCTATTACGCCTGGCCTCCAAATTTTTTGTTTTTTTAGATAGAGTCTCGCTCTGTTGCACAGTCTGGAGTGCAGTGGCTTGATCTCAGCTCACTGCAACCTTTGCCTCCCGGGTTCAAGCCATTCACCTGCCTCAGCCTCCCGAGTAGCTAGGATTACAGCCGCGTGCCATCACACCTAGCTAATTTTTTATATTTTCAGTAGAGATGAGTTTCACCGTGTTAGCCAGGATGGTCTCGATTTCCTGACCTCATGATCTGCTGGCCTCGGCCTCCTGAAGTGCTGGGATTACAGGCATGGACCACCACGCCTGGCCTATATTTTTAATAAAATAGAATAAAACAGAAAATATTGGAATGCAGCCCTTTAATAAGAGCATTTCAGTAAAACGTTCTTTTTAATGGCATATGCATCTTCTCCTGTAAGTCCCTGTGAAAACAGCATGACAAGCTGGGTGCAGTGACTGGCTCACACCTGTAATCCCAGCACTTTGGGAGGCTGAAGTGGGCAGATCACCTGAGGATAGGAGTTTGCAGCCTGACCAACATGGTGAAACCCCATTTCTACTAAAAATACAAAATTACCCGGCGTGGTGGTGGTGGGCGCCTGTAATCCCAGCTACTCAGGAGGCTGAGGCACTAGAATTGCTTGAACCTGAGAGGCGGAGGTTGCAGGGAGCCAGGATTGTACCATTGCACTCCAGACTGGCCAACAGAGTAAGACTCTGTCTCAAAAAAAACCAAAAAAAACCCCCCAAAAACCCTCTTTTAAGTGGGACTGCTTGGGTGACCAAAAAAAAAAAAAAAAAAAAAAAAAAATCACTGATAGCTTTAGGCTGGTATTGAAGTAGCTTTAAAGTCTTTTTTTTTTTTTGAGGCAAGGTCTCACTCTTCACCCAGGCTGAAGTGCAGTGGCACAATCAGAGCTCACTGCAGGCTCAGCCTCCCCAGGCTCAAGCAATCCTCCCAACTCAGCCTCCTAAGCAGTTGGGACTACAGACAAATGCTACCACACCCAGCTAGTTTTTGTATTTTTTATAGAGATGGGGTTTTGCCACACTGCCCAGGCTGGTCTTGCTTGAACTCCTGGGCTCAGGCGATCACCAGCTCCTAATGTACGGAGGTTGCAGGTGTGAACCTCCGTGCCTGGCCACTTTAAAATCTTATTCCGAGGAATTCTAAAGAGGAAACATAAAGATTTTCTTCCAGTGTTTTCAGTCTAGACTCTTTTGAAATGTCGGGAAGTAAGTACCTAATCATTAACTTTTATTATGGATCTATCAGCCTTTAGTGCAGAATAATGTAATGATTTGCTAAGTCTCCATCCGCTCTCACTCCTGGAGGCGGGAGGATCTATATGGAGCACTTCTAGATTTCCGACAGGTCTTCCTGGGGCATTATCCAGCTATTACACCCAGGGAAAGGCCATAAAATCAGTATCCAGCACCAAATCACTTTTACAGTTGGAAACAAACTCACTTGGTTGTGAAACACCCAAAGCTACTGTATTCTCAAGTTAGGTCTAGAACCAAATCACATACAAAAGATCTAACCATCCCATTCGCTACCTGTGTTTTTATTTTATTTATCTGGTATCAACGACAAGTTTCCACAGTCAGAATTTCACCTCCTCTGCCTTTGCTGTAGAGGGCTGCCTGCCTGCACATTCATTGGTAGAGCTCTCTACTTACAGTCTCTTAAAGAAACTGCCTTGGGCAAACTGGAGTCCATTTCTCTCTCCCACATTCAAATCTCTGCAATTGAAAAGATTGGCCAGGCGTGGTGGCTCACATCTGTAATCGCAGCACTTTGGGAGGCCGAAGCAGGTGGATCACCTGAGGTCAGGAGTTCAAGACCTGGACAGAACGTTATTCTTTTCAGGGCCAAATAATATTCCTTTGTGTGGACAGACCACATTTTGTTTTTCCACTCATCAGTTGATGATGGGTCACTCAATTCTAGAACTGCAACAGACATGGCAAACCCCTAACGCAACTCTCAGTTTTACAAAGGAGAACAGCATGTAGACAGGAGAGACTTGTTCAGGTGACACAGCCAGGCTAGGACCTAGCACAGAGGCTTTGGATTTTTAAATTGGGAAATATTTCTAGCATACAGAAAGGAATAGGAAAAAATACAGTGAGCATGCCTGCACCCACCACTCAACTTTGAAATCATTTTTCCATATTTGCATGTTATGTCATTTAAAAGAAAAAAACAAGATTAAAGACACCATTGAAGCCTTTTTTTTTTTTTTTTTTTTTTTTTTTGAGATGGTGTCTCACTCTGTTGCCCAGGCTAAAGTGCAGTGGCGTGATCTTGGCTCACCACAACCTCCACCTGCTGGGATCAAGCAGTTCTCCTGTTTCAGCCTCATGAGTAGCTGAAACTACAGCCACATGGCCCCACGCCCAGTTAATTTTTTGTATTTTTAGTGGAGACAGGGTTTCCTCATATTGGCCAGGCTGGTCTGCTGACCTCAGGTGATCTGCCCACCTTGGCCTCCCAAGGTGCTGGGATTATAGGTGTGAGCCACTGTGCCTGGCTGAAATAAATTTTCTATATTTGCATATAATGTCATTAAAAATAAAAAAATTCAAGACACCATTGAAGTCTTTTTTTTTTTTCTGAGATGGAATCTCTCTCTGACACCCAGGCTGGAGTACAATGGCATGATCTTGGCTCACTGCAACCTCCACTTCCTGGGTTCAAGAGAGTCTCCTGCCTCAGCCTCCCAAGTAGCTAAGATTACAGGCATGCACCACCACGCCAGGCTAATTTTGTATTTTTAGTAGAGACGGGGTTTTTCCATGTTGGTCAGGCTGGTCTCAAACTCCTGACCTCAGGTCATCCGCCCGCCTCAGCCTCCCAAAGTGTTGGGATTACAGGCGTTAGCCACTGTGCCCGGCCTGAAGTCTTATATGTAACCCCACCCTGACCCCTGGCCCTAGTCCCTTTCTTTCCAGTAGGAACTGTTTTTCTGAATCTTATATTTTCATGCATATTTTAATTCTATTACTACAAACATGCATGTCCATAAACATGTATTCAGACTTCATATAAATAGCATCATACCATAACATTTTTAACTTGCTTTTCAACGTATTTTATATTTGAGATTTGGCCATGTGACGCACGTAGCTGTGGTTTACTATTTTTATTGCTTGCACATCATCCCTGATAAGTATTTAGATCAAGAGTCAGCAAACATTTTCTGCAAAGTCAGACTGTAAACATTTCAGCCTTTATCATCCATTCTCCGTGCAGCTTCTCAACTCTGCTGTCCTACCAGGAAAGCAGCCGTGGACGAGACACCAACAAATGGGCGTAGCTGTGTTCCAATAAAACTTCGTTTTCAGAAACAAGCAGTGGACAAGCTTTGGTCTGTGGTCTGGTTTGCTGACTCTGATTTAGTTTATTTTCAAGTTTTGCTAGTTGGAATGCAGCTAGATCTAGTCTTGTTATTAGATCTATTGTCCTTACACACCTGCACAAAAGCTGCTCTAGAATGTGGAATTACCACATTGCGGGGAATGCTCATCCTCAGCTTGACTGTGTACTGCCAATGGCTCCCACGATGGTTGCACAGAGTCCATATGGATGAGAGTTCAGGCTGCTCTGTCCTTTCCAACTCTGATATTCAATTTCTCCCAATCTGATGGACATCAAGTGATAGATACCTCATTACGGTTTTAAGTTACATTCTCCATTATTTTGAGGTTGAGCATTTTCTCTTACGTATTAGTCATTTGGGTTTCCGTTTTGTGAACTCCCTGTTTATAGCCTTTGCTCATTTCTCTTTTGGGTTCTTCTTTATTTATTTAGACGGAGTCTTGCTCTGTTGCCCAGGTGCAGTGTTGCGGTCTTGACTCGCTTCAACTTCCACCTCCCTTGGTTCAAGTGATTCTCCAGCCTCAGCCTCCCAGGTAGTTGGGACTACAGGTACGCACCACCACACCTGGCTAATTTTTGTATTTTTTTTTTAGCAGAGATGGGGTTTTGCCATGTTGACCAGGCTGGTCTGGCACTCCCGACCTCAGGTGATCCACCCACCTCAGCCTCCCAAAGTGCTGGGGTCATAGGTGAGAGACACCGCACCCGGTCAATTTCCTTTTTAAATTAATGATAAATAAATAAAGTCTCTTGGATATTACATAGGTGTGCTTCATTCTTTTTAATGGCTTCACCATTCCATTGTACAGATGCCCCCTGATGTGCTAACCAGTTCCATATCCATGTACATTGAGGCTGTTTCCTTATGTGTTTATCAGTCTGCTTGTCTGCTATTACAAATGATGCCTTTGTTTCTTAGAGATGGAGTTTCGCTCTGTTACCCAGGCTGGAGTGCCGTGCTGTGATCTCTGCTCACTGCAACCTCCGCCTCCCGGGTTCAAGCAATTCTCCTGTTTCAGCCTCACCAGTAGCTGAGACTACAGGCACACGCTACCACGCCTGGCTAATTTTTGTAGTATTTTTTAATAGAGACGGAATTTCACCACATTGGCCAGGTTGGTCTCAAACTCCTGACCTCAGGTGATCTGCCCACCTCGGCCTCCCAAAGTGCTGGGGTTACAAGCGTGAGCCACTGATCTATGTCTTCATGCATCTATTGCAGCAGTATCTATAGGATAAATAGGAAGCATTCCTAGTTGTAAACTCCGTTTTCTATCCCACACCCCTTTCCAGAGACCGTCCTGCTCTTCACGGAAGACCCAGGAAGACTGTACTTGCTTCAGCCAAAACCCACTGGGTCATGTGGGTCTTCGTTTCTTCCTTCCTTCCTAGCCGGAAGATAAAACCGAAGTCCCACAGGCAGACAGCTCCCCTTCCGGTGCTTTTCCTGTGAATCTGTGTTGCTCCTGGGCCGTCAGAGCCTCTGTAGACTTTGGACCTACTTATTTATCTGGGCGTACAGTGGCTCCTACGCTGTCCTGTCTCTACTGCCTGCCTACTTGGGTGCCTGGCACCCCGGGCTCCTCCCTTCCTTCAAGGACGGCATGGTCTTGGGCTTGGCTCCATGGAATCTGCTTGCTTTCCCTTATGCTGAAGGACTTCTTAGCCTGCCCTTTGTGTTTGTAATGCTGGTTTTCTCCTTCCTAAAATAACTGACCATCCCACCCACACCTCGTGCTCCATCCTCAGCCACAGTCCAGAGGCTGCTGGAGCCCTCGAATCACATTTACTGTGTTGACTGCTCTCACCCATGTACTCTCCACCTGCAGCCAGGACAATCTTTCAAAATGAAAATCAGGCCAGGCGCGGTGGCTCACGCCTGTAATCCCAGCATTTTGGGAGGCTGAGGCAGTTGGATCACCTGAGGTCAGGAGTTCGAGCCCAGCCTGGCCAACTGGGAGAAACCCTGTGTCTACTAAAAAATTCAAAAATTATCTGGGCATGGTGGTGTGCACCTGTAGTCCCAGCTACTTGGGAGGCTGAGGCAGGAGAATGTTTTGGACCTGGGAGGTGGACTGTACTCCAGTCTGGGCAATAGTGTGAGACCCTGTCTCAAAAAAAATAATAATACATAAAAAAAAAAAGAGAGAAAATCAGATCATGTTCTTTTCTTTTCTTTCTTTCTTTTCTCTCTTTTTTTTTTTGAGATGGAGTTTTGCTCTTGTTGCCCAGGCTGGAGTGCAATGGTGTGATCTCGGTTCACCGAAACCTCCGCCTCCCAGGTTCAAGCAATTCTCCTGCCACAGCCTCCAGAATAGCTAGGATTACAGGCATGCATCACCACGTCTGGCTAATTTTTTGTATTTTTAGTAGAGACAAGGTTTCTCCACGTTGGTCAGGCTGATCTCAAACTCCTGACCTCAGGTGATCCGCCCACCTTGGTCTCCCAAAGTGCTGAAATTCAGGCGTGAGTCACCACTTGGGGCAGCTGTTTTCCTTTTAAAGATCTTCCTATGGCTTTCCAATGCGTTTAGAAAAAAAATCCAAACAACTCATCGAAGCCTGCCTCTCAGGCCCCTCCTCCAGCTCTCTTTCCACTTGGGGGCCTTCACGCTGTCCCTCCCCATAATGGGCTCCTCTCTGGGGCTGGGCTTTTTTTTGTTGTTTTTTTGAGACAGAGTTTTGCTCTTGTTGCCCAGGCTGGAGTGCAATGACATGATCTTGGCTCACCGCAACCTCTACCTCCTGGGTTAAAGCGATTCTCCTGCCTCAGCTTCCAGAGTAGCTGGGATTACAGGTATGCATCACCACAACCAGCTAATTTTGTATTTTTAGTAGAGACCGGGTTTTTCCATGTTGGCGAGGCTGATCTCGAACTTCTGTCCTCAGGAGATACACCCTCCTCGGCCTCCCAAAGTGTTGGGATTATGAGCCACCTTGCCCGGCCTGCTGGATCCTTTGCTGGACAAATCCCCCCCCCACTTCCTCTGCCTTCAACCTCCTCTTATGGTCCATTACAAGTATATGTGGCCGGGGCAAGGTGGCTCATGCCTGTAATCCCAGCACTTTGGGAGGCTGAGGCAGGCAGATCACTTGAGGTCAGGAGCTCGAGACCAACCTGGCCAACATGGTAAAACCCTATCTGTACTAAAAATACAAATATTAGCCGGGTGTGGTGGTGTGCACCTGTAGTCCCAGCTACTTGGGAGGCAGGAGAATTGCTTGAACGCAAGAGGGGAGGTTGCAGTGAGCCGAGATTGCACCACTGCACTCCAGCCTGGGTGACAGAGCGAGACTCCGTCTCATTAACAAAAACAAACAACAACGAAAACAAGTAGGTGCACCCCCTTTCCCCCCATGGCCTTTGTCAAGCCTCTGCTACTGCAACAGATGGATTTTCCTTGGAGGACGACTTGTTCCTCATCGTGCCGTGTCAGCCAACGTGTCCCATCTCCTAGAGGATATGACAAAAGCCACGCCATTTGGACAACTCCACTCCGGAACTTGACCCTTGAGTGCAGGTGGCATTAGAATTTACGACAGGCCAGACTTGGTGGCTCGTGCCTGTAATCCAAGCACTTCGAGAGGCTGAGGCGGGGAGGATCACCTCAGGTCAGGAGTTTGAGACCAGCCTGATTAACATGGTGAAAACCCATCTCTAAAGAATACAAAAATTAGCTGGGCAGGGTGGCACATGCCTGTAGTCCCAGCTACTCGGGAGGGTGAGGCAGGAGAATTGCTTGAACCCTGGAGGCGGAGGTTGTGGTAAGCTGAGATCGCTCCAGTCTGGGTGACAGAGTGAGACTCTGTCTGAAAAACAAAAAAACAAACAAACAAAAGATTACAACAAGAACAAAGGCACTGGAGCAGATTCATTTCAAAGGTGGTACCCAGAGGAGACTTGCCTCGGACTGCCGCTCCCCTCCCGCTCACTCCTGCCATTCCCCCATTTCCCGCCATCCTTGCCTTCCATTCTATAGGCTTCCCAAGTCTTCCCTGGTCAGCCTCCCTTCTTGTTCCCATAGCTGCCTTGATTTCTGTTCTTTTCACTTAGAGAACCCTGCCTGACACTCCCCTACCTCCTGGGGGCTGACTCTGTCTAGCCCTCCCGCAACCCCCATTCACCTGGTGCCCAGTTCCGAGTCTGCACCTAGAAGCCCTCTATAAATATTTGATGAAGGAATAACAAACGTTAATAAATCCACGGCACTTTCTGAGTGAGGAAGGCATAGAAAAGGAGTAGGAGTGAGGTGTTTTGAGACAGGGGCCGATGGATTACCAAGGAACTGCATGATCCACCTTTGATTTTGCATGTGCCACCTCCTTCGGCACGGACACAGCATCCAGGAAGGACGAGCGCAGCGTCTGTGCTGTGAATTGCTCAGGACCCAAATACCCGGCATCGCCACCTCCATCACTACAGCTTCCATCAGTGGGGGAATACAGGAACTGTGTTTTTCTTTTGATGAAAAGGGAAGTTTTCTTGAGAAAGTGGCACGGTTACTCATCTATTCAACTTTCTAATAATTTCCTAACTGCTGGCGACCAGATGTTTCATCTCTGATGTGTTGCTCAACTGATTCAGTCCTCTTTTTCAACACTGATCTTTTTGTTACCCTCCAGTGACCAATAGGAAAACATGCAAATGACGGCAGACTTGCACTTCCTGGATAAAAAGCAAATGTGCACATCTAGGCGGGAACTAAAGTATCCCCAAATTCCATAAGGGCCAGGTGGTTTTGTTTGTTTGTTTGTTTGTTTGTTTGAGATGGAGTTTCACTCTTGGTGTAGAGGCTGGAGTGCGATGGCACGATCTCAGCTCACCACCACCTCCGCCTCCCGGGTTCAAGCGATTCTCCTGTCTCAGCAGTCTCTCCAGCAGCTGGGATTACAGGTATGCGCCACCACACCCGGCTAATTTTTGTATTTTTAGTAGAGATGGGGTTTCACCATGTTGGTCAGGCTGGTCTCAAACTCCTGACCTCAGGTGATGCATCCTTCTCGATCTCCCATTGTGCTGGGATTACAGGCGTGAGCCATCGTCCCCGCCCAGGACCAGGTGGTTTGTCTCCAGCCGTTCACCACCACATCCCAGTGGCTAGCACACCGTAGGAGTTCAATAAATGTATCAAATAACTGGATTTAGTTAACTACATTTTCATTAAAAAGCTAGTTTTGACATAAAGTGAATTATTTTTTCCTTTGTTTTGAACTGAAGCTAGAACCCCAATAATAATAAAATCTCAAGGTTGGAAGATGGTCTCCCCCAGGGCAGGGTGCTGTGGCTCACGCCTGTAATTCCAGCACTTTGGAATGCCAAGGCAGGTGGATCACTTGAGCCCAGGAGTTTGAGATCAGCCTGGGCAACATGGTGAAACTCCATGTCTACCAACAATACAAAAATTAGCCAGTGTCATAACCCAGTCTCAAAATAAGTAATAATAATAATAAATGATCATCTCCCCCAAGTGCCTGTCTGAGGCTGAATTCCCTGTAGATCATTTTGGCCAGCTCTGCATTGCTCTGGATTTGGGCAAATTTTCCTTGTATTAAGCCAAAAAGCATACTTCGAGTGTAGATAAAATGAGTCCACATTCTTTTTTTTTTGAGACGGAGTTTTTGCTCTTGTTGCCCGGGCTGGAGTGCAATGGTGCGATCTCGGCTCACTGCAACCTCCGCCTCCCAGGTTCAAGTGACTCTCCTGCCTCAGCCTCCCGAGTAGCTGGAATTACAGATGCCCACCACAATGCCCAGCTAATTTTGTATTTTTAGTAGAGACAAGGTTTCTCTGTGTTGGTCAGGCTGGTCTCAAACTCCAACTTCAGGTGATCCACCCGCCTTGGCCTCACAAAGTTCTGGGATTACAGGCGTGAGTCACCACACCTGGCCCTCTTTTTTTTCCTTTTAGACGGAGTTTTTGCTCTTGTTGCCCAGCCTGGAGTGCAATGGCATGATCTCAGCTCACTGCAACCTCCGCTTCCTGGGTTCAAGCAATTCTCCTGCCTCAGCCTCCCAAGTAGCTTGGATTATAGGCACCTGCCACCATGCCCAGCTAATTTTTGTGTTTTTAGTAGAGACACGGTTTCACCATCTTGACCACGCTGGTCTTGAACTCCTGGCCTCAGATGATCCACCTGCCTTGCTTCTTGAAGTGCTGGAATTACAGGCATGAGCCACCATGCCTGGCCGAGTCCACACTCTCACACATGGCCTCACTGCAAGGAGAGGCAGCCTCTCCTTTTCTGCAGGCTGATCACCACCACCACACCCAGCTCTTACTCTAAGAAATCCCCCTCACACTCACATTGTTTCTACCACCACCTCCGGCCTGGTTCCCCAGAGACCCCCCCCAACCACCTATTCTTAAAAAAGCAGGGACCCCCCCAGGCCTGCGTCCTGGGCTCCATTCTCTGATTATTCTAAAAGTTCAGATGGGTACGGTGGCTCAGACCTATAATCCCAGCACTTTGGGAGGCCGAGGCAGGAGGATCGCTTGAGGCCAGGAGTTTGAGACCAGCCAGGGCAACATAGCAAGACCCCATCTCTAGAAAACTTTTAAAAAAATTAGCCAGGTGTAGTGATGCATTCTTGTAGTCCCAGCTACTCAGAAGGCTGAAGCAGAAGGACTGCTTGAGCCCAGGAGTTCAAGGACACAGTAAACTATGATTGCACCACTGCACTCCAGCCTGGGAGACAGAGAGAGACCCTGTCTCTAAAAGAAACAAAAAAGTTGACTGGACTTGGTAGCTCACACCTGTAATCCCAGCACTTTGGGAACCCTAGGTGGGTAGATTGCTTGAGCCCAGGATCTCAAGACCAGCCTGGGCAAAATGGTGAGATGCTGTCTCTATTTAAAAATTTGAAAATTACTCAGGTATGGTGGCACACGTCTGCAATCCCAGCTACTTGGGAGACTCAGGTGGGAGGATTGCTTAAGCCCAGTGCCACTATACTGCAGCCTGGACAACAGGGAAGGACGGAAGGAAGGGAGGGAGGGAGGAAGGGAGGAAGGAAGGAGGGAGGGAGGAAAGAGAAAGAAAGGGAAGGAGGAGAAGGAAGGGAAGGAAAGAGTTCTTGTGTCCTCTCACAGAGAAAGACAAGACAAGAAAGAAAGAAAGAGAAAGAGAAGAAAAGAGAGAAAGAGTTTTGTCACCTCATACCCATGACTTTATTTATTTTATTTTATTTATTTATTTATTTGAGACAGGATCTCACTCTGTCACCTAGGTTGGGGTGTAGTGGTGCAATTTCGGCTCACTGCAACCTCTGCCTCCCGGGTTTAAGCGATTCTCCTGGCTCAGCCTCCCAAGTAGCTGGGACTGCAGGCACGCACCACCACACCCAGCTAATTTTGTATTTTTAGTAGAGATGAGGTTTCACCATGTTGACCAGGCTGATCTTGAACTCCTGATCTCAGGTGATCTGCCTGCCTCAGCCTCCCAAAGTGCTGGGATTACAGGTGTGAGCCACCGCGCCCGGTGCCCATGACTTTGAACAGCAATGGTAAGTGGATGGTTTCCAGATTTCTACCAGTGTCCCTGACAGCTAGTCCTCACTCCAGACCCCTGACTCCAGTCAGCTCTTTGACACCTAGCCTGCATGTTTCATGGCCTCTCAAACTCCAGGTGCCCCGGGCGGGGCTGGCGACTCCTCCTACTGGCACCTGGCCCCTCCTCCATGAGCTGAGCAGCTCCCCTCAGAGTCCTGCTGTTCCTTCTCCTTCACTCCCCAAATCCAGTTCATCAGTATGGCTCATTGACGATAGCTCCAAAATTATAGCATTGTTCAAATCCCTCCTGTCTGTCTCTCCACGGCCATTGCTCTAGTCCACGTCACTGGAATTTCTCAGCTGAACTATTTCAGGAGCCTCGTCTCACTCCTTGCATGAATCCTTTATTTATTTATATATCCATTCATTCATCCATCCATTCATTCATTCATTCATTCATTCATTTGAGATGGAGTCTCACTCTGTTGCCCAGGTGGCGACGATCTCAGCTCACTACAACCTCTGCCTCTTCGGTTCAAGCGGTCGTCCTGACTCAGCCTCCCGAGTAGCTGGGATTATAGGTGCGCGTGCCACCACTCCCGGCTAACTTCTGTTTTTTTGGTAGAGACAAAGTTTTATCATGTTGGCCAGGCTGGTCTCAAACTCCTAACCTGAAGTGATCCACCCGCCTCGGCCTCCAAAAGTGCTGAGATTACAGGCATGAGCCATGGTGCCGGCAGACCATCCTCTCTCTGCCACAGGGCGCTTGCCTCTGCTGTCTGGGTCCTCTCTTCTGCCTGGCGTGTTCTTTGCCTCCCCTTGCGATGTTCCCCTCCTCACCATTAGACACCCTTCGAGAGCCCCCAGTTTCTCTCTCTTGGCACCTAGCACGTTTTATCGTCACTTATTTACTTATATACATAGTGGTTGTATGTTGATCTCCCCCACTCAATTCCAAACCCCATGCAGGCAGGAATTGGCTCAGTGGTCTTTCTCCCGAGACATCCCCAGCACTTAGGAGAGCTCCTGGTATGTATCAGCTGCATGATATGTATTTGCTGCATGAACACGCTGATGATTCAGTGTGCATTTCTAGTAAGCATCTCTCCCCTGGTGGCCCAGGGGGCCAAACAGGTAAATTCAAAACTGATCTCATTCTTTTTCTCCACCCTGTGTGGGTCTCGGTGAGCAGCCCGTGACCCCATGAGTCCCCATCACTCCCACCTCTCCGGGGTCAGACCAAGCCTCGTCCATCCTGCTTCCTTAACAACTTACATTTCTGTCCCTTCTTCTTCATTTTAATTGCTCTGAAGGCCTTTGTTCACCCGCCACAACCCCCCCACCCGCGTCCTCACACGCTGTGGTCCTTGTAGTTTCCGACATTAGGACCCTCCTCTCCTTCCACCAACACTGTCTGCACCTTGCTGGCAAAGCACCGTTACCAGCCTCACAAAAACATCAGCCTTTCTTTGTCCCCAGCTAGGGAGGCACCTCCAGGTGGGATCGTGGGCTGCGGGACCCTGGTGACCTCTCTTTAACCTTACTCCTTCCCTAAAACTGGGCTGATACCCTGATCAATGCATCTCCACCGGGTGAGGTGCCTCACGCCCGTAATCCCAGCACTTTGGGAGGCTGAGGTGGGTGGATCACTTGAGCCAGGAGTTTGAGACCAGTCTGGGCAACATAATGAAATGCCATCTCTACTAAAAATACAAAATTAGCCGGGCATGGTGGTGGGCACCTGTAGTCCCAGCTACTTGGGAGGCTGAGGCAGGAGAATTGCTGGAACCGGAGAGGCAGAGTAGCTGGGATTGCGGTGAGCCAAGACTGCGCCAGTGTACTCCGGTCTGGGCAACAGAGTGAGAGTCCATCTAAAAAAAAAAGGAAGAATGCATCTTGGAGAGGGGACTGGGCTCCCTCTCTGTGTGAACTCTGCTCACTTGTCAGCGATCAGAGTGGGACAGGAAACTGTCTTCACATTAAGGTCCTGTGTTGTTTTCCCTAACTGTTTTTAAATTTCCCTATCATGCTTTGCATTCCTGAGATTGTTCTTCTGACATATCTGTCAGTTCCTTGTGTTTGCCCATGTTTAGGTAATCTTCTTTCCTTTCTAGTGGCAAAGTGCCGCCTATGGCTTTCTAACCTAGGGGAGAATTCGCAAGTCCACTCTAGGCTGGGACACCTCGAGAGGCTAAGCCATGTTCTGTGGAAGCCTCTTTGTGCAGCAATAAAAATGATGCTTTGCTCGGGCGTGGTGGCTCATGCCTGTAATCCCAGCACTTTGGGAGGCAGAGACAGGTGGATCACCTGAGGTCAGGAGTTCAAGACCAACCTAGCCAACATGGTGAAACCGTCTCTACTAAAATACAAAAATTAGCTGGGAGTGATGGTTACTCTGGGGGCTGAGGGAGGAGTATCTCTTGAATCTGGGAGGCTGAGGTTGCAGTGAGCCGAGATCGCACCATTGCACTCCAGCCTGGGCGACAAGAACAAAACTCCCTCTCAATTAAAAAAAAAAAAAAAAAAGACACTTAAAAAAATGACGCTTTGTTTTGAAGTTTCCCAACACAAAGAAATGATCAATGTGTGAGGTGAGGATATGTTAATTACTCTGATTTCATCACTATACATTGTATGCCCCTATCAAAACATCACACGGTACCCTGTAAATATGTACAATTATTATGGTGTCAATTAAAGATGATAAAGAAAGCAAGAGAAATGATGTTTTGGTCTCAGTCTGCCTGACTCCCTTATCGCAGTGGAAAGCCGGTCAGTCACACACATACCCGCCTCCTAGAACAGCAGTGATGAAATAGAAGTTAAAAGGTGTGAGACACTTTGAAAAGTGTCTGGCACAGAGGAAGAGCTTCAGAAATGCTATCATCCGTATTGTTATAAACCCACATGGAGGAAAAGGGGATTATCATCAGTGCTGGCTAATCTCAGCAGATCCCACCAAACCCCCGGCTCCAGAGACAGCGTGCACACACACAGAGGCAGCGGTACACCTCCTGAAAGAGTCCATTTAATAAGCAAGCCCGGAACCCACACAGTGATCGGTGATTGCCAGACCAGAATGCTGCTGCTGATAAAGCTGGGCCCAAGGTCTCTGGAGGAGTGGCCTTCCATTTCCTGGAAGCCTTGAAATTCAATCACTTAATCTGCAGCAAAGATGAAGCTGGAGTCTGTGACTCAAAACCCTTTAGCCCCTTCCACCCACCCTCTTCCTCCTCCCTCTTCTTCCTCCTCTTCCTCCTCCTCCTAATCAAGTCCCAGACCTGCCAGGCCTACCTCTGAATCATTCTTAAATCGGATTTATCATGATGATAAATCCATGATGACGATTTATCATCAATTCCCAATCCCACACTTCCAGCCCAGCCCTCCCTCTGCAGCCAGAGGCCTCTTTGATCTTGCCAGCCGCATCTCGGAAACCCCTGACAGGTGCCCCTGCTCATGGAGGAAAGTCCAGAAGCATCCTTCATGAGCTTCCTCTTCAGCTTCTTGTCTTCCTGTCCCCCCAGCCTGAGGTCTGGATCTAGGAGCCCACTTTCCCACTCTCCATTCCTTTTTTCTTTGAGACGGAGTCTCGCTCTTCACCCACGCTGAAGTGCAGTGGCTTGATCTTGGCTCACAGCAACTTCCACCTCCCAGGTTCAAGCGATTTTCCTGCCTCAGGCTCCCTAGTAGCTGGGATTACAGGCACCTGCCACTACGCCCAGCTAATTTTTGTATTTTTAGCAGAGACAGGGTTTCACCATGTTGGCCAGTCTGGTCTTCAACTCCTGACCCAGGTGATCCAACCGCCTTGGCCTCCCAAAGTGCTGGGATTATAGGCGTGCGCCCCGCGCCCGGCTTCCCACTCTCCATTCCTTAGTTGGACTGTGATGTCTCCAGATTTCTATGGTTGTATTAACCTTTCCAATCCTAACCAGACCACTCAAAGCTCCTAGTGACAGAGGGCGAAATGGACTCTGGCTAATTTAGATACAACCGTTTATTGGAGGGATATTGGATGGAGCAGCAACCCGTAATAAGTCCTGGAGCCAGGCTTTCAAGACAGCCAGGGCTGTGCACATGATGTACAGGCACTTTTGCTGGTCCTTGTATTGTGCTATATTTGTGTGAGATACAACCTTTGGGGGAAGCTGTAGCCATGAGGGAACTCTTTCTTTTAGACAGAATTTCGCTCTTGTTGCCCAGGCTGGAGTGGCAATGGCGTGATCTCAGCTCACCACAACCTCTGCCTGTTGAGTTCAAGCGATTCTCCTGCCTCAGCCTCCCAAGCAGCAGGGATTGCAGACATATGCCACCACACCTGACTAATATTTTTGTATTTTTAGTAGAGACAGGGTTTCTCCATATTGGCCAGGCTGGTCTTGCACTCCTGACCTCAGGTGATCTGCCTGCCTCGACCTCCCAAAGTGCTGAGATTACAGGCATGAGCCACCGTGACCGGCCTGCGGGAACTCTCTGTGTGATCCTTGTGGCCTCCTGTGAATTTATAATTATTTCAAAATAAAGAGTATTAAAGAAAGAAAAACCAGGCATGGATCAGGGAGACGGGTTGCAGGAGATGGGGTCTGGGTTGTGCACATCCAGGGACAGTGAGGCAGCCAGGCTGCTGCCTGCAAAACCTCCACGGGCAAAACGCCTCCACAGTCCTCCAGTCATCCATCCGCCAGGTCCCAGAGCCACCCCCGGCCACCAGGGAGGAGAGTGCGGTCTCCTTAGACTTCTGTTCAGGAAGGTGTTAGATTTAGTGCGCTCCAACTTTCTCTTCAAAGAATCAGTATGTCAGTATGTTCAGCTCTCTTATTCTTTCATTCTCCTTTTTTTTTTTTTTTTTTTTGTATATTTAGTAGAGATGGGTTTTCACTATGTTGGCCAGGCTGGTCTCAAACTCCTGACCTCAAGTGATCCACCCGCCTCAGCCTCCCAAATTGCTGGGATCACAGGCGTGAGCCACTATGCCCAGATGATTTTCCATTTTAAAGTTTAACTTCCTGGTTCTCTCACCCACTTGCCTCTAGTTTCAGTGAACAACTTTCCTGCCAGCACTAATCAGTAGTTCATATCTGTTCCCCGATTACTTGCTCTGACCTCGATCAGAACAGTCACCTGTTCTGTAACCACCCTTCCTGCCAAACTACCCACCCCACCACTCCGGCTCATAGCCCTGCTCTCTTTAAAATAGCTAATCCGAATTAGCTTGGACTGTGCGGTACAACCCTAGCCAATAGGGGAATGACACAGCAGTAGGGGCTACCTGTGTCAGGAATAAGAACCCCTTCCCCTCCTTGTCCAGCTGTGCACTCACCATTGCTCCATCTGTGAGATGAACCCTTCTGTAGAAGATTGCCTTTGCTGAGAAAATTAAATTTATGTTCCAGTGCTGTTTCTTTGCAGCACCAAGGAAGGAGCGTTTTTGTTTCTAACAAAGGTAAGTGCTGCCTCCCAACACAGCTTCCAGCTCACAGAGGCAGCCACAACAGATATTGGAACACCAAAAATAAAGGGCATGGCGAGGTGTGGTGGCTCAAGCCTGTAATCTCAGCACTTTGGGAGGCTGAGGTAGGCAGATCACAAGGTCAGGAGTTCAAGACCAGCCTGGCCAACATGGTGAAACCCCATCTCTACCAAAAATACAAAAATTACTTGGGCATGGTGGTATGCACCTGTAGTCCCAGCTACTTGGGAGGCTGAGGCAGGAGAATTGCTTAAAACCAGGAGGTGGAGGTCGTAGTGAGCCAAGATCATGCCACTGCACTCCAGCCTGGGTGACAGAGCAAGACTCTGTCTTGAAAAAGAAATGGTAAAAATTAAAACAAAAACAAAAACAAAAAAAAGGGCAAACCCTCTTCAGGGAGAGCCCATAGTCCTGCTATTTTGCCATGTCTGTTTCACACCGCACCATAATACCTCCACTATCACCTGGCGCCAGGTGTGTGTGTTGGAGGGGGGGACCTACGGATAGCAGTGTCCTGGCTGTCCATTCAGTTGCCTACATGACAGGTGGCCTGCTCTCCACTGGGGCAGGTTTGTGGCTCATTCATTGTGAATGGTGACACGTGCCATGTTTGCCTGAAGAGCTCCCCTGATACAAACGCAGAAACAACACACAAGAAGAGGAAATGTTCTTTCCCCAACGCCTCCCAGCAGCACTGCCCTTTGTCCCTGCCCGCCCTCCCTTCTCGCCTTTGCGTTGTCTTTATTTGTTCTGAATTCCCTTCTATCATGCTTTGCATTCCTGAGATGACTCTTCTGAGATGTCTATCTGTTTCTTGTATTTGCCCATGGTTAGGTGACTTTCTTTCCTTCCTAGTGACCTATCCCTTAAAAATCTCACCTCTCCTCTGGAATGATGTTTATAGTCAGTCACTGATGATTTTTCCCTCATGGGAAAGAAGTCATGTGTAATTACACAATCAGAACTTTTCTGAATGGATCTCCCCTTTTGAGGTGCACGTCTCAGAATCACATGCCTCCTCAACGCCTTTTGAAATCTCCCATGATGAAGATTTGAAAACACACTTGTTGCCCATGTTGTCCTCGGATACCACAGAGCCTCAGATCACACAGCTGCTAACTTCCAGGTGTCTACCATTTCTGCGTGGCTAACAGACCCTCCACACCTGGCCATCCCTGG